>JAUTDX010007435.1:0-129484 GCA_030844895.1 Ambrosia x helenae | reverse complement strand
GACCGGTAGTAGGATCAAAACACCGATACCACTAAAATTGGAGGGTATCCTAGAAAGTACACCGTACAGGACCGACTGTGAAGTTTATGAGGTTGGGTGGCCGAAGTGTTGGGGTAACACGCACATCCGAAAACCCGTAGGTGATCATACGTGGGATGGCGTAAGTAAAGGGCAAAGGTGGGAGTATAGTAATTTAGACGTTTGGTAGGGAGTATGTTATGGAGGTAGGCAGCGGTGTGGAGAGCTTCAACCCAAAAAGAGGGAGGGAGTGAAGCATGAATGAGCAGAGCGCGAATGACATCGTTTAAGCGACGAATCATTCGTTCTGCGCGGCCGTTTTGGGAGGAGGTTTGAGGACAAGCAAAACGGAAAAGGAGACCGTTTTTGTTTTGTTGAGCAAATGTTTTAAAGGCATTATTATCAAACTCACCCCCTAGGTCACACTGAAAGTTTTTAATGGGACGGTTAAATTGCGTGGCAATTAAGCGGTGAAATTTGACAAAGGTGGGAAAGGTTTCAGATTTGTATTTTAGAGGGTAAACCCAATAAAATGGGAAAAGTTATCAATCAAAACCATATAATATTTATAAACCGTTTTACTAAGCACAGGAGACGTCCATAAGTCACAATGTATAATATCAAATGGAGAAAAAGTAAAAGAATTTGAAGTATAAAAAGGCAAACGTTTACTATTAGATAAATGGCATGATTGACAAAAAATAGACTTTGTCTTATTACATTGAAATTAAAAGAACGACTAAGGATGTCTAAAACTTGAACACCAGGATGTCCAAGACGATCATGCCATGGTAGAGAGGCGGAAGCAAGATAGCAGGCTTGTGGTGGTAATTCGGGAGCAGTGAGCGGGTAGAGGTCTCCAGTGCTATTGTGGCGCGAAAGAGCTTGTCCAGTTGGAAGATCCTTCATAGTAAAACCAAAAGGGTCAAACTCAATAGACAAGTTATTATCGCGAGTAAAACGACGAACGGAAATTAAGGTTTTGATAACTTTTGGGCTATAAAGGATGTTGGGAAGGATATAGTTCGGTTATTTATGGTTTTAAAGCCCGTGCCCGATCCAAGAATTGGCAAAACACTCGCCATTGCCAACCAATAATTTACTATTAACAGGATTAGAGGACGGTGATGAAAATCATACCTTGATCCAACGTGACATGGCGTTCAGCCCGGTATCCATGTGTGGAGTTTGCTCCGGTTGTTGAAGTTGCATGGTGTTGAACGCTGCATAGAGATCCGAAGGGCTTAGGGCATTATACCCCATATGCGGCTGCTGCTGAGGAGCATAGTGCTGTGCAGGGGGCTGCTGAAAACCTGCAAAAAAAGTCTGGGGACTGCTGATCCGAGGGCTGTTGTGAAGCTGAAGAGTGGGCAGCAGACGAGTTCCCTAATGGCCGGTGTGGTTGGGTTGGGTAGGGGCAAGGTGGCGTGTGCCACCAGGCCATTTGAGGGTAACCCGAGGGTGGAAAAGGCCACGGGAACTGCTGTGGAGAGTGCCCAGGGGCTGCGGGTTAGGACCAGAACTGTTGTGGCTGACGGGAGTGCCGCGTCCGCGCCCGCTGCTGTGTCTGTTAGTCTGCTGGCCCTGCTGTCCGTTGCTTCTGCGGTTGTTTTGCTGGCTGCGTCCCCGTGTCTGGGAGGTGTCAGTTGGCTGTGACGGGCCGTGCGACTGAGTAGTAACCAGAACAGACGAAGCAGTCGGTTGTCTTGCTTCGAGTCGAATCAGCTCATCATTTAGCATACTTCGTGCTAAGTCCCAATCAGCATCTTGGCTGTTAATGAGGGCTGCAGTAGTGTCGAACTCAGCCGGTAATCCGCGAACCAACTGGAGAACAAGTCGTGACTCAGTAATCGGTTGGTCCACATCACCTAGTTGATTCGCCAACTCTTTGAGACGTTGGCAGTAATCATCCAGGATGTGCAGGAGGCAAGCGTAAGATTACAAAAACCGAGTTTCAAGGGCTGCCAGCACGAGCCCGTTTGTTGCTGAGATAATGCTTTTCGATCTTGAGCCAGGCTGCACGTGCCGTACCTTCAGAGTTGTCGATGGTTTTGCCCAAGAGATCGTCTGAGATTGTGCTGTAAATCCATTGTAGGACCAGAGCATCAATCTCCTTCCAAGCCGGGTATTCAGCAGAGGTTATTGGAGGCGGGTGGCGTGTCGTCGATGTGGTCGAGGACTTTATAGGCAACCGCATGAAGCCTGAACAGTTTGGTCCAGGACGAGTACGGGACCTTTGTGCCATCTAGGGTCCGAATCTTGGATTGAATATTCGTGACCGAGTAGGCAGGGTGAAGTGGGGTTATCGGCTTCTGGGAGGCTTCAGGTGCATCGTTTTTATTAGTCATCGCAGCAGCGGCGGTAATGGCAGGATAAAAGCAATCGGCTAGGGTTTAGAAAAGAAAAGGAAAAGAATTTCAGAACCGTAGCTCTGATACCATAAAAGTGTTTATGGTATGAATTGTGAGTGAATTCATTGATAAAACAAAGGCTCATTATATAGAGCACAATACAAGCTAACCCTAGCTACAAATATGGAAGAGATATACTCTAATCACAATTCTATACAGAAATATATAATATAATAACCAATAATAATATCTATAATATTATCGGCTAAGAATACCTAGCGGGATCAATTTAGAAGGGAAACCTAAGTATTTCTAATTAGATTATTCCATGTCTTTCATTGGACAAAGTGAAAACAATATATTTGACCTAGAAAAAGCTCATGTAAATGGCCCTTTAGACATTTGAAGCTTGTAGAGAAGAATATCACATGGAACCTAATTTATTTAGATATACCACCGTTTAATGGTAATTGCTTATGAATCGAAGAGAAACTACAGACGGATAAGCTACGTTTGTTAACTTTATAATTGTTACATAATCGCCGGTTGGACACCGAAAAAATGCGCATCTCAGCAAACCACTTGCATAAAGCAAACATACCTCTACTTGGTGACAGTCTGACAAAAAACCAAGTGATTAGATTAAACAGAAAACAACACATCACCAAAATGCCTATTAACCTTATGATAAACTATGCTGGAATTTCATCAGTTTACTGCCTAATAACATCTTGAGAATAGCTAAGTTGTTTTATTGAAAAAAGATTCTCTTAATAAATTTTTAGATGGAAAATTTAATAGGGTTAATGCGTTTTCGTATAATGTTATATGTGCTGTCTAGCCACGTTACCTTAAGAGGAATTTTTCTTATCAAGAAAAAGCATTAATAAGAATATAAAGCTTTGAGTCGGCATCCATTGTCCTTTTCTGGAAGTGGGGAATAACAAGCCCCAACAGGCCACCAATCTAAAAAATAAGAACAAAACGAGATGCCAGGACTCGACTATGCATTCCTATTACATCCTCATATAACGTAGATCCAGTTGTCATGTGTCGAAACCAATCGTACTTATGAAAACTCAAACATAAAAGTTTATACATATATCAGCTAGGTCACTAACTTCATAACTTGCAAAGGTTATACACAACTTTGAGCAATGAATGAGAGCCAACTAATATATGGTGTGGTGTCTAGGTTAAACGAATGGTAGATATCATGCAAGTCAGTGCCCCTAAACAAATGTCCCTTAGCTTTATCTATGGCCAGTTTACAAATTGATTCCAAATTTTAAACCTCAGCTCACCCTTTTCTTCTTTTATTTTGACCTTTTCAGCTGAATAGACGTGGCATAATCTAATACCAGAAAATAAGAAATGTAAGTACCCTGCTGTACGGTTTTATACATTATCCTTAGAGCATAACATGAAAAATGTATCAATTCCCATGATTCTGATTTAAAGGAAAAGATAGGAAGAGAATAGATATGAGAATAATAGAATGTTGTTAGTCTGGAATAAGATAGACCTCAGATTTTCTTGAGAAATCAAAATGCCTGCTGAAAAAGAAATACAACAAATTATAATCACTAATCAAACTACCAAGCAACCTCATGATAGTATTTTTGACTTGTGACTACTCAATGAAATGTCAACTGCTATGATATAATAGCGTGCATGTTGCCATTGTGTGCAAAAACAAAAGACGATGAGACCCCTCTTACTTTAGCTATTCTGATTCCTTGTATAGCTCTTAAAACTAGCATGGTGTGTAGATAAATAACTTAATGATAAGCACAATATTTTCACTAAGCACGCAAATAAAAATAAAATCCATAAGAATATATTCACATTCATAACTATTCATTCTACTTGTACGGATGCCATGTGATTTTTATTATCACAGTTATATGCTTTATCACCCACTATAGTCATATCTTTGATCCAAATAATTGTATCTTCTTAACTTTCGGCACGTTGAATTAATCTTCCTAGAATATTATTCCATAGATTTGGAAAATCTATCTCCCGTTGCATTCCATTTGAAGATCAACGTAAAAGGGTATATCTTGAAAATTACCAAATACTACTTGTATCCACCTTTTCCCTCCTTTCTTGTCCTGTAGTCCAGCTATATATAGCCTCTACGGCATTTCAAGTTCCTAAAAGCAAACCTCTTCATACTAAAACCATCTTACATTAATCCAGCAGAGAAAAATGGCCATAGTGTCAAAACTGGTGAAAGATAAAGCGGTGGTTATATTCAGCATGAGTTCTTGCTGTATATGCCACAGCATTAAGACGCTGATATGTAGCTTCGGGGCAAAACCCAACTGTTTATGAGCTTGATGAACGCCCAGACGGCCAGCAAATTGAGAAGGGAACTCAAAGCCTTAGGGTGTAAGCCATGTGCCCCAGCTGTATTTATTGGACAGGAGCTGGTTGGTGGATCCAATGAGATCATGAGTCTGCATCTCAAAGGAAAGCTGGTCCCATTGCTCATTAAAGAGCGAGCTATATGGCTATAGTATAAGAACCATAGCCATAACCAGAGCATTTTCTTCAGCTCTGGTATACTCGCGAACAACTATGGAGTATGAATAAGAGAATAAGCAGAAAGTCAGATGGCATTTTATCTAGCCATGTGATGTATCATATATGATATGTGTAATTTGTTCAGCATTAACCCATTTTTAAGTTAAAGTGTTACAAACTTGAGAACAATAAAGAATCATAAGATAAGTAGCAACTCGGCTCACATTTTGTAGCATGCCTTATATGATAAGTATACTTTAGTGTCAAACGTTTTTACTTTTACAACAATGTGCATCCAAATCCTTGATCGTTTCACATACCAGATACGATCAATAGCTAGCATAGTTATTAACAGCCCCGCTTTCCAGGCAAGGCCCATTAATTGCACTTCTAGTTCCCAAGCGCTCACTTCAGCTCTCCAGGCGAACTAAATACCAAATTATTATTCTTCTTCTTTTATTATTATTATTATTATTATTATTATATTATTATTATTTAATGCAAAATTAATGATCTTCTCCACAATACCGATGGTAGCAGCTTTCATCCAGAATTCTCCTTTCGGATCCAATTTAGAACTTTCAAGTTTTGGAATTACATTTAAATCTTCACTATTTTAAAGCGTTTGGTACTAATTAAATAATATTAAATGTTATATAATAGCTTTTATTTATTTAATTTAAAGAATAGTATTATTCTTATATATAATATATATTTATCTTTTTTTCAGTTAAGTGCGCTTTTTATTTTCTCAGGCCTGGCCTATACGCGGTGAGTACGCAACACGCCTTTGATAACTATGATAGCTAGCACTAGATATCAAACCTAACCACCACAAAAAAAAACAGCTCTAATTTACAGGTTTCAGCTGGAATATATTAATGTTTTCTAAACCTATGACTAATTCATGAATTCTCTAAGTAAACCAAGCCTGTCACTATCCATCACAATTAAACGAACATATATGTATAATAATAATAATAATAATAATAATAATAATAATAATAATAATAATAATAATAATCAACATAGAGATGAAAACTCAAACTTAACTAATTGAAATGCATACAACAGTTATATATTAAGAAAATAAACGCAATTCGACGGATAAAGTGATAAACACACACACATACACGAAATCAGTAAGCTATTAACGCACAGTAATAGACGCACACTGGATGCAGATTATATGTAAAATAATAATAATAATAATAATATATAAGGAGCAAGGAGATACCTGCGCTTTGTTGCAGAATTGCAGAGTTGCAGAGTTGCAGTAGCAGTTATTTAAGACGTCGATGATGAAAACTGATCGACGTTCGATTGACGGTTTTTTGCCTTTATTGGTGGTAGTTGTAGCAGAGTGGATATTTTATTGCAACTAAGATGGCCCAGCCCAAACATTCGAAACAAAAGCCATTAATAATAAGCCGACTTTTTTTTAAAAGAAATAAAGAAAAAGGCTAATATATTTTCTTGTTTTATATAGAAAAAAAAATTAACTTAACTTTTAATATATTAAAATCGTTAAAAATGTTTAATATATATATATATATTATATATATTAAAATCGGGGCGCCTACCGATTTGGTCACGGGTACCCCACTACCGGCACGGTAACACGGCCGCCACCCATGCTAGTAGTGGTCTCGTGAACCAAATTCGGGTTCTATTTAAGAGGAGTGAACAGTATCCATGGACCTTTATAATATTATTCCATTCCACCTTTTCCCCAACTATCATCACCACCACCATCTGTAACCATCACCACCAATTAGACCTAGTCTCCGCTCAGATGCTTGGACTGTTAAGATTGTTTGGAGTTTGGACGAAAAGATGAGAAGTGGGCTGCCAACGTTTGTTCGGGTTATGTCAATTTCTTGATATTGTCTGTCATTTTCCGGTAAGAAATAAAGGAAAATGAAGTGATTATTCAAGAGTGGTATACAAGATGAAGAAATAGAAGGTAATGAAGGTGTCAGGTTTGTGCGATCATCGACTTTGATCATTCCACTAGGCATTTGAGGTAATGTTGCACCAATACTCTTTTCCATTTTCAAAAGAAGACAAGAATAAGAAATTCATTTCATATAAAAACACATTAATCGTGAAATTATAATTTTTTTCGTACTTGAGTAATAATAATATATTTTTAATATTATTATTATTTGAGTAAAAATAATTGATTGTTGGGTAAAAAATCAGTGAAGTTATGTCTCTAAAAAATGGTTTCAGTGAAGTGAATCAGTGAAATAATGTGACAGTGTAGGATTAGTGTAAATCAGTGAAGTTGAAAATGTTATAGTGGAGCAACCCCACCCCCCCCCCCCCCCCCCTCACAAACACCATATATTTTATTAAAAATAAAATGTTTAATGTTTAAAATTGTTATGAATTAATGATTCATGTTGTCGTACATGTGTGATAATAATAATTAGAGTAAAGATCAAATATAAATATACTTAACCTACTAAATATGAGAAGTGAAGGAGAAAAACATGTTTTCTAGATGAATAATATAAAAAACCGTAATTACGTTATTAGAGTATTACAGTAGTTTACGCTAGAGTAATTACGTAATTACTCGACACTCATTTTGTTTTTAAATTTCAGTACTAAAATACATGTTTAACAATATTGAATCAGAAAAAATATCATCTTTCACTTCTCACGTTAAGGGCTATTTGTAGAATAAAAACAATTTATACAAGAACTTCCTCTATATATCCACACAGATATATTTTTGTTCACATTCACACTAGAAATCATCCATATAGACATGAGTGGACTAGTTCTTCAACTAGAAAGACCTTCAAATTATTGTCTTGAGATGTATTATGCAACTGTGCTTGTTCTTTTTTTTTTTTTGAACGGCCAACAAATTGGAATCACTCACGAAACACTGGAGTATCATCGTGCAACTTGTTCTTGTTATGCGATCAAGTCCAATTTTATAATGGTGTGAAAAAACATCATTAGAGATCATGTCATAAATACATTAGAGAACTTTAGTATCAAGTTTCTTTATTACGTTTGGTCACATTCTTTTTTTTTTTCCATGTGACTTTAGTTTATGAGAGATGATGTGGTTGACTATGCGGTGTGATAGATTACATGATGCTTAACTCTCAAATCTCAAGAATGGATTCCGGATAATTCTACAACTTTGTTGCTGATTTTTGTATCATTGGTTGTTATAATGTATGAGATCATAAGTTAGAATCAGTCCAACACTTGTAGCCCAGTTGGTTGAGGGCCTAAAGTTTCCTATGGGAGGCTTGGGTTCAATTCCCACTAGCTACATTTGGAGGACATTGGTGGAGGGGAAATGAGGGATGACCCGGCCGTTGGCTTGGGTTCGAGTCCTGATCCCGACCGGTTTTACCGATTATTTTCACTGTCGTGCTTCGGGGGGTGAATGGTCGGGTTTTCCCCGGAATTGGTGGCAATTGGTTGCCCATGTACGCTCGAGTACCTGATTCGCCAAAAAGGGTGCCCAAAGAGTGCTCGGAAATTGATTCGTTGGCCGTTAAAAGAAAAAAGAATCAAATAAATTCAACTAAAAATATAAAGTATTAGGTGTGCATTACATACATCTATATACATTTGTAAGCCTAGCTAAATCCAAATCCTTTATTGAGCAACATGAATATGTGGGTCGGCATGACTTTTAGGTATAACAACAAAGGTTGGTGAGTATTATTTAAAGGTTGGTGAGGATTATTTAATAAGTTAGCCAGAAATAGAAATAAAGGTCAATATTCGTTGCTATTGCAACCGACCATGTTTTTCACTTATTAGACCACCCGTAATGGGGCGTTTTGCCTACCAAATCACGCTGGAAAACGCCACCCACACCACCCCCTCAGGCGTTATAGCGGCGTGAGGAGGGGGAGGCGTGTTTACAATAACGCCATGCGAAAGGCTTGGAATTTGGACAAAAACAAATATGACCGTTGCATATCAATAAATTAGAAGCTCTGGCATTGTTGCGAAGAAGAAGTGGTGACAAAAGTGTAGATCTAACCTTTTCTTTTCATCTGTAAATAGCTCAACGTCGCGCGAAGAAGATGAAGTGAATGAGGAAAATAATAATAAATAAATATTTGTAACTCTATTTGAGCCACAACCTTACAAATGTAATTTTAATAAACTAATAATATTTTTTACACAACCTTTTATCACTTTTCCTATTCACACTTTTGTTTTTTTTCCCCGAAGATTTAGTTCTTTTATTCTTTTAGTTATTTGATTTAGTTGAAAAACGAGTTTACTATTTGATTTATTTTTTATTTTCAGTATATTTTGATTAAATATTAATGAAATATTCAACAAGTTTTTTTTATGTTCAAATTTATTTTAAAAAAAACTGAATAAAAAAAATTATAAAATTATTGAAATAATGGTAATAATTGAAGTGATAATGAAGGGGCTTAAACCACTACACATGGTCTTAGTAAAAAATACTCATGCTGACATGGGTCCACATGGCAAAAAAACGCCACATAAGGGCTTGAACCACTACATATGGTCTTATATTCTAGTTTCTCAAATGACATTTAACAATCAAATTTTGTTTATAATATTGTAGCTTCAAAGAAATTTGAAACAGAAAAAAATACCCACACCAACTACCAACCATATGTTATAAAAGCATATGATTCATATGTTATAACAAACAAAAGAGAAAACTCATCATCAACATACTCAGTTAATCCCACCTATATCAAAGTAAAGATAAAACTAAAAAAATAAATTCAAAACTCAAAAAATAAAGTCGTAACATAATCAATAGTGTCTACATGTGTTAAGTTCATTACGGAAAGAATAGCCACTAAACAATTTCAATATTCATATGTTTTTTTTATAAATTTTTAATTTTCATTATTTGTTCCAATATTTATATAGGATTAGAACACCTAATAATTGCTTAAATTTGTATATGTATAAGAATTACGTTGTGATATATTTTGTCAATAAATAAAAGGCCATTGCGTGTTAATTATGGGAAATTCTAAAATTGGGAAAGACAATTTTTTTAACGTACAACTAAGTAGAAGTCGGGTACTGGCCAAATCAGTCTTAGCCGGTCTTTATTCAGATTGACGGAGCCCCTGGCCCACCAGCCACCAGTTCCAAGGAAACCCGACCATCCACCCGTTCGAAGACACGACAATGGAATAATCGATAAAATCGGCGGTCCAAGAATCGACCCCTTGACCTTTCGGCCATAGGTCTTTTTACCATTGAGCCTTCATATCACTCCACCATAAGGTGGTGGTTAAGTAGGAAAGACAATACTGTATGGGTTTGGCCGTTTGGGTAGCTGAGGGAATCTAACTAACGCGGATCAATATTGTTGCTCCTTTCATCAAAACATAAATTTAGTTATGGTTTTTACCTTGATGAAATTTATTAAAAAATAAATAAGTTGACTAGGTTTATTAGCAACTAGCTTTTATCCCGAGAGCATCCTGGGGTTGAAAAATATAACAATTCTAATAATACTAACACTAATACTTATAATTATTACTCTTGTAATTAAATAAATAAAAAATAACTTTGCTAAAAAGTGACACCATGTATTGCAGTGTTGCGCGATTCTTTCTCCTAGCTTTCCTTGATGAAGTTATACCTATGCATCTTTATAAGAGTAAATTCCAATGATAGCATAGCGATTGGGCTGAATTTCAACATCGTAGATAAGAACCTTGTTTAAAAGAAAAAACATAATTAATGAATAACCTGAACACTTTGTGTTTTTTTTTCCTGTATGAAAAAAAAACCCCACAAAAAAATAGTCGTTTTTTTCTTCCGTTTTTTATATAGCACTATGGTATTCGTTGGAAAGATAATAAAACGCTCGTTAATTTGGTGTAATTTTTTTCTTTAAAAAATCTCGTATATAAAAGATATTAATGTTTAAAAATTATGGGAGGAAACATAAGAAAGAAAAATTTAAATTTGTTTTTAAATTTTTTTTTTCTAAAATAACTCAATTTAATTTTAGTATTATTAGGTTTTATATTAGAGTTAATAGCTAAAATCGTCCCTGAGGTTTGGTCACTTTTGTCACTTCAGTCAAAACCCAAACTACATCTAGGTCCTCAGTTTTATTTTTTTTGCCAAATTAGTCCCTGAAAAAGGTTTGGTTTTGCTAAATTCGTCCCTGAGGTTTGGTCACTTTTGGCCACTTCAGTCCACAACTTTTACGTTGTCAGGGACGAATTTGGCAAGAAAAATAAAACTGAAGGACCCAGATGTAAAAAGTTTGGGTTTTGGACTGAAGTGGCAAAAGTGACAAACCCCAAGGACGATTTTGGCTATTAACTCTTTTATATTATTATTTGTTTTTTTTAATTTACCACATGGCATGACACATGGCACAATCAAAGAGGGAGAATGTCTTATGGAATGCCATGTCATTAAAATTGCTTTCTTTTATTATATATTATATATATATATATATATTATATATAGACTAATTTATTCTGGACCAAATTTATATTTAAAACAAGAATCACACAAGGAAACTACAAATAACTCAATCGAACATAACTGTTTCACATTAGATTGTTAATCAAATTAAAGAAAATAAATCCTAGTGTTGAAACTAAAAAGTTCTACGGGACATGACGGCTATATCAATCAACCCTAATAAAAAAACAAAACATAAAATTGAAAATGTACAAAACCAAAGTTACTTTCCAAAATCCTAATTGTTGCTTATATTAATCCTCATAACACTTAACATGGTTTTGCTTTTTCTCTTGATAAAGATATATTTCCAAATTTAGCCTATTCTTGGTGTCGAAGATGTTTATGAAACAAGATTGTTGTTGTGGTCAGGTAATTGTCGATAATTGCGGTGTTGTATTTTTTTATATTGCTGAAACTGTCAAAATAGTTATCTCAATATTTGGTTTTTAAGGTGCGCAATGCAGGCATAGTTGCAAAGTCGTTCGAGTTGACCGATTACTCGCCGAGTACTTGCTACAGGGTGGTTCACCGAGTATACCCGAGTTGGCCGAATAAGTTGGTTATGTTTGGATAAGTTGGTTATGTTGGATAAGTTGGTTATGTTTGGATAAGTTGGTTATGGCATAGGCCGATTCGACTTCCGAGTACTCCCCGCATAACCCATTTTTCGGTTTGGATAAGTTGGTTATATGTTGCTTATCATCTATATTTACTGTTTTGGGAACGCGAAGCCTACTTCATCAGTTGTTGGTTTACACTTCACAGTAGATCAACGTTAATTTGATTTTGTCTTCATAATATACCAAACTAGTAGGATGTGTGTGACGTGTTTCAAGTATTTTATTTATTAAATTAATTTGCTAATATAACTAATTAATAAGGAGCAACATAGTACAAATAAAATCCTTTATTAACAGAACACGGCAGTAGGTGATTCAAAGTGATGATCAGATGTTGTGCGACGACTGGTGGGGGTTTACATAGGTGGCAGGGGTTGAGGGTTCTGAAATAAATTAGTGAGAGGGTTGTAAATGGAGTATTAAATCGGAGACAATGCTTCGATTGCCCACTACTACTGATCCGCCATCAATAAAAGGGGTTTATACTGCATTCAAGAGCAGTTAAAGGAGAAGTTTCAAACACAATAATAAGATGGGATGAGTTGCATTAGTTTTTTGTACCATTGGCATCAAAGGTTGTAAAGCAAGGGCATAAAGGGAAGAAAAGGATAAAAATTTGAGGATTGCACATATGACTCTTAATATGCCATCTTAAATTTGACATTTTAGACCTTTTTGCCCATGGCTCCCCTTTATAATGTAGTATAGATAGTATAGATATAGATAACCACACAACCTTTCAGTAGAAACTCTCCCAACGCAGTTGAGTTTCCAATTTTTTTCTTAATTCAATTTGAGTACGGTGAATATAGACATGACATGTTTTACTATATTTTTCGCAAATTTGACGTGTTTCATACAAGTATTTAGATGGGCCATGATCAAATACACAGTGAAAGAAAAATAGGAAGTCGTAGGAAGGGTATCAAACAGTCTCCGATTGAACTCATTCAAACGGAATTTGGAAACCGTTTCATCGAACCCTACGATGTTAGTTTTTAGGTCTTCGCTTGTTTGGGTTTTTAGCTTGTATTTTTTAGAATATACGTTATATCATTGTGTCTTTTATATAGCTTGTGTCTTCTTCTTAGAATATAGTTATAACTAACGGAGTTGCATAGTATCTAACGAAGTTGAATAGTAACTAACGGAGTTGAATAGTAACTAACGGTCAACTCCGTTAGTTACTATTGCTATAACTCTGTTAGTACTTTTTTAACGGAGTTGCAAAGTAACTTAACGAAGTTGAATAGTAACTAACAAAGATGAATAGTAACTAACGAAGTTGCATAGTAACTAACGGAGTTGAATAGTAACTAACGATCAACCGTTAGCTACTATTCCTAAGGTGGTCAACATTTATTATATATAATAATGTAAACCAACTTTTTTCAAGGTATGTTTTAAATAAAGAAAAAAAAAGCTAGCACAAGTCCACAACTTTACTAACTTCAACGTGCATATCATATGAAAGTCATGTCCATCAGTTTGCACTACTTCCAAAAAGTAGGCACAAAAAAGTTAGTTTACCAAGTTAAACACTTTACATTTCTTTTTTATTTTATTTTTTAGGCTATATGATGTGCTTGTCTCTTTGAAAAAGAGCATAAACTGACATATGGATGATGGATCTAAACTCATCTTTAGTTATTTACCAATTATGGACGAGGTGGTAGTGACGTGGACGGTGATTGGGTGGCCTCCACGTCACCTTAAGGCCTTTTTTTAATTTAAACATAACTAACTATTTAAAATAAAAAAAACATTGCAACTAAATAAAACATCACATTTTAAATAAAAAAAACATTACAATAAAATAAAAACATTACATAAATTAAAAAAACATAAACTAAAGTTTAAATATAATTCGGTCGTAGCATTTGCCACGCCGACACGTACTCGAACTCATCATCGTATTTAAAATAGTAATCAATTTGAGTCACCTCTATGACGACTTCTTTCGAGTCCGTTGAGGACTCCTCCATGTTCGCCTTGAACATCTCCTCAAATATCTCACTCTTTGATTCGATGTCCAAAATTTCTGATGAATTTTACTACTAGAGCGGTTTGTTTCATCACCTAGTAATTCGCGGAATTCCACCAATACCTCACCCCTAAAAGAGGATAGAACGAACCGTAGTTGACAGTCTAGTGTTTTCGCGAATGTTGAGCCACCCCAAGGTTAGGGCTAACACCTTTTCTTCGGCCCACAACTGGTCCATATCGTTGACGATTTGTTGGTGTGTGGTATAGAATATGATGTGGGGTAAGATATGGGTTATATAGTGTGTAAAAACTAAATGTGGTTGGTGTGGTTCAAAAAATAACCGTTGGTCCCCCCAACTATAAATAAAGCACAATTATCGTTCACCAATTAAAACCGTCCACGTCGGGCTCTAAAAATGTCCCACGCCCCTGTTTCAAGCGGTTCACGGGGTGGTGGGTTGACGTGGAAGGACTTCACGGCCCATTTTCACACCACCACACCGTGTAGCATTAATTAAAAAGATATATAAAAATCTTTTGTTGGGTCAACAATTATAAAAATAAAAGAATGAGTAATGGGTGAAGCCAGTTATTGTTATTACTCTCTTTTTTCCCTCCCCTACTCATCTTCTTCTTCATCCAAGAAAATCCACCGTTGAAGATCATTTTAGAAAAAAATTGAAGTCAGTGTATTTAATTTTTTTTTCTAATCCAAACTAGTATATCTCTCTCGACAACTTCAAATTCAAATTATACATGTTTTGTTTCTGAAAAATTTTAGCCCCTGAAAAAAAATGTCTCGGTCGGGGGTGCGGCTCGCCACCCCAGGGCTGGCTCTGCACACAGCTCACTAATAACCGCCTGATGTTGGTATTGTTCAACTATAATGACAAATCACCACCATAAATGATGTCCGAGAAAGTAGGTGGCGACTACAACAGTCCCACATGAGATTATTAAATGTTATCACGATAACACAAACAAATTCGTACACCTACATGGCTACATGCGACCCATATCCTATACGTGATATCTGCTACAATAACCAGACTAGCATGATAATGACATTCCTCAGTCCTCGTCTATATATTATACTTTAAAAGTAGTTATCAACCATCGCCTATAAGCATGCTACTTATATTTCTCCCACATCAGTTTTATGTCGCAAAGACTTTCCCGTGATAATCTTGTCGAACATTTTTTCATATATTATAAACATTACATCTGTTTTTTGAACGGTGAGTTTCCTTCATCTTTTTATGGGGATAAGTAGTTCACACTCGCCTTTTGCAGGCCCGCCACCTCACATCCGGTCAAGCTACGTTGTCTTAACCAGATCCACACTGTCACTGTATGGGGCTTGACGTTCCATGAGAGCTAAACTTTGTTGAATATTGACCCAAGTTCCATAAACTTACTAGGGTATGGTTACAACCAAACCAAAGTTACAAATCATTTTATATTTCTAGAAAACAAGTTTGTTAAGACTAAAAGTAATAATACATATTTTTTACTAGCTGTAAAAATTGAGCCAATGTGAAACTAGCCCTATTTGATAGAGCCGTATGCATTTTAAAGGGTAGGTCTCATATTTAAACGTGAAAACGTGAGTTGTAGTTGTTGAGATTCAGATTAATGACAAACTTGGCGTGCAAGGCAAAGTTAGACAAAATGTGGAAATGATAGCTTTGTTATAAATACCAAGTATTGGGTATCATGTGAGTTAGTCATATTTTTATGTTCATTTAAGTATCGATTAAAATTTATATAGTTTAACATTATGAGTAAAGATCAAATAACATTAGTTTTTTTGTAAGAACTGTGAGAATCAAAGAGGGTAAAAAAAAATTTATTTTTTTTAGATATTTTTTCCCATGTGCTTAAACATTCTTTCTAGATGAATAATACAAAAAAAAATTTTAAAAAAAAAAATTTTTTTAGTGTAATTACGTCATTAGGTAAATACATTAGTTTACACTAGAGTAATTATGTAATTACTCTACACGTAATTACTCTACACCAATTTTTTTTTTTTTTTTAGTTTTCAATACTATAATACATGTTTAACAATATGGGGAAAAAAAAATTTTGAAAAAAAAATAATAATTAAAAAAAAATACCCTCCTTTGATTCTTACAGTTCTTACCAAAAAAGCTATTTGTACCGGATCTTTCCCCTTAACATTATATAGTGCAAGCATAGTTGGAAAAAACATTTGCCATTAAAAAACTAAATCATTGACGTGTTCTTTTTTTTTTTTGAACGACTAATTTCTCGTTATTTTTCCATGTTGCCCATGATTTGAACTTGAATCTTTCCTCAAAAGGGCTTTGCCTCTTACCACTAGCATAAGTGTCAACATTATGTGTTCTTGTCAAGTGGTTGAAGACATGAATGAAAAGTAAAGGTCCACCCTAGAGGATAGGGTATGAAATGCCATTAAAATGCGGAGTCTATCATTTTCCTTAGGCTATAAGGTGGGCAGACATGAAAAACCTCATGTCTCAGTGCCACGTAGGCTGCCACATCACTTAGGTGGTGTCTGAGACATGGGTGTGGTGTGCAGACATGAACAACCCCATGTCTCAAGCATTTAATATATTTTTTTTTGTTTTCTAATATTTTTTTTATTAGTTTTATAAAAGTAATAAGTAAATAAAATAATGTTCAAACAAATACTAAATAATAAAAATAAAAATTACAAAGCATCCTAACTTAAAAAAAAAATTACAAAGCATCCTAAATTAAAAAAAAAATTACAAACCATCCTAAATTAAAAAAAAAATTACAAACCATCATAATTTAAAAAAAAATTACAATCTAATCGTCTTGTCCATTGTTCCATATATATTCGATCAAGTCGGCCTGTAGATGATGATGGATGTGTTCGTTACGTAACGCGAAATCGTTTAACTCTTGTTGCGCTTCGTTTACCGGAATAGTATTCTCCTCCACCGCATTTTCATCGAACTCACAAATAGCTCGGCCTTCGTCTTCGATGATCATGTTATGTAGCACGATGCAAGCATACATACAATAACGTATTTTTTTGGTTGTGAAAGCACGTGCCGGGTTTGCGATGATGTGCCATTTTGCTTGTAGAACCCCAAATGTTCGTTCGATATCCTTTCGCGCCGCTTCTTGATACTTAGCAAATTTCTGTCTTTTTTCGTCGTGAGGGTGCTTAATACTTTTAACGAGTGTAGAATAGGTTGGGTATATTAAATCCGCTAGAAAATACCCGTGCTTGTACTCAACACCCGAAACTGTAAATTTTGTATCCGGACCGGTTTTTCTAACATCATCAAACACCAAAGACTGATTGAGAACGTTAAGATCATTATTGGAACCGGGTACACCAAAAAAGGCATGCCAAATCCATAAGTCTTGTGACGCGGCTGCCTCTAAGATTATTGTTGGATGACCGTGATCGCCGCGATAAAACATGCCACGCCACGCATTAGGGCAATTTTTCCACGGCCAATGCATGCAATCGATGCTTCCGATCATCCCTGGAAAACTATGCTTCTCATGATGGTGCTGATACAACTTTTGGATATCATTGGAGTTTGGTTTGCGCATATATTTTGCGCTGTAGATCTTGACAATACGCTTGCAAAACTTATACAAGCACTCACGTGACACTCTTTCCGACATCCGTAAGTACTCATCCCATGAGTCGGATGCCGTCCCGTAAGCCATTTGCCGCAACGCTGACGTCATTCTTTGGTAAGTTGTGAATGCCGGTTTGCCTCTAGCATCGTACCGTAATGTAAAATACGGGTCACAACTCGCCAAATCATCGGCAATACGTATGAACAATCGACGACTCATTCGAAACCGCCGCCTAAACATCTCGTCCGTATACACCGGGTGATCGGCAAAGTAATCTCTAATTAATCGTTCATGTGCACCTACACGTACGTTGTAAATAAATTTAAAAAATATATTTGAAGAAAAATTATACGTTCCAAAAAAAAATACTTGCTACATATATATTATAAGAAAAAATTAAACGCTTACCCTCACGGTCTCTGTTTAAAGGCCCTTGTCTAAGTCGTGGTTGCGAGCTCACTTCTTCTTCTTCATCCGCCACGATTGTTTGTGCCGCTTCCCAAATCGCGTTAACAAAAAGCTGGTTTTCCTCGCTCGACGAAGATGAGGAATCAACCATTGGTAGGTAAGACATTTTGTTTGATAATTTTTTAAAGAAAGTAGAGGTTTTTTTGGTTGGTTTTGGTTGATTTATGGGGTTTTTTTTAGATAGATTGTGTTTAGATGGTTGAAATGGTATTAATTAAAAAACAAAAAAAAAAAAATAGCCGTTACATAATATAGCCGTTGGATTTCAAAAAAAAAAAAAAAAAAAAAAAAAGAAAATTTCCTATTGGTCCGTCCGGTATGTCTCTAGGGGGACGGGGGGGACGGGGCAGGGGTGGGACGGGGCTTCCGGTGGGGTGTAGAGGGTGGGACGGGGCTGATTTTGGGGGACGGGGGTGTGGGGCATGTCTGTTTCACCGCCTAGCCTTACAAAATTGACTATTTTTTTTATAATCTCATAAATACAAATAAATAAAAAACCCTGATAAAAACAAATGACTAAAATAAAATATTGAATTTTCAAGGTTGCGGCGACTTTCATGTTACCATTCCACACTTCTACACGCGTTTCTTTCCATCTGTTCACCACCCCAACCCATATCTCATCATCATATTATAAATACATCATTACATCAACACCTTCCTAGCAAAAATAAACTACTCTATATTTCTTCTATCAAAATTCAAAACCTTTTACATATTTATCAAAAAACATGGTTAACTTAGATTGCAAAACCAAGATTGTATCCTCAGATAACATGCCAGTTAGCAGATCACCAAGGCCTTCATCATCAACCAAACCACCTGTTTTAGTTCCACCATCACCCATTCGTGCTCCAGAATTATCACCAGCATCAGATACCGCGTGTACCGCGTACGAGAATTACTTACGGCTTCCTGAAATCAGAGAGCTTTGGGACAAACAGGAGTTCCCAGGCTGGAAAAATGAAGGTTTATTGAAACCGGCTTTGCATGCTTTAGAGTTTACTTTCCGCTTTGTTTCAATCGTGTTGTCTGATCCTAGACCGTATGCTAATCGCCACGAGTGGACGCGTAGGCTGGAGTCGTTAACAACGAGCCAGATCGAGCTTATATCTTTGTTTTGTGAAGAGACACGTGTACAGCGCCTATAGTTAATATAGGCGAAACTGGAGGCGTGTTAACGCGAGAAGGAAGCTCGGCAGAGGTGTGGAAACTTAACGAAGGCGAAGACGCGACGGTTTTAGTTAGCCAGATAAGTGAGGAAAGCCTCTTGCCTCGTCTTGCAACGTGGAAGAAATCCGAGGACATAGCGAAAAAGATTCATTACTCGATTGAGTGCCAAATGATGAGATGTCCATATACGTTAGGGTTAGGCGAGCCGAATTTGAGCGGTAAGCGTAGCCTAAACTACGACGCTGTATGTAAGCCATCAGAGCTTCATTCTGTTAGCAAAACGCCACCAGATCAAGCTAATGTTAAAAACTACGAAAACCGGACACTCTTCACTACGCACCAGATCCTCGAGTCATGGATCCACGTTGCGCATAAACTTCTGATTCGAATCGAATCAGAAATTAATTTAAACGATTTTGCAATTGCTTCAACAGACTGTTACATTCTAGAACAAATATGGAAACTCTTAGCACAGATAGAAGATCTACACTTGCTAATGGATCCAGATGATTTTCTACGGTTGAAGAACCAGCTTGAAATCAATACCACATGTGAGACCGAGTCCTTGTGCTTCAGATCTAAATCGTTGATAGAGATCACAAAGCTTTCTAAAAACTTAAGACATAAAGTGCCTTACATTCTAGACGTAGAAGTTGATCCAATGGGCGGACCAGTTATTCAAGAGGCCGCGTTAAAGCTCTATCGAAAAAAAACATAACGCGGAGAAGTCCCATCTGTTACAAGGACTACAAGCGATAGAAGCAGCTGTGAAGAAGTTTTATTATTCGTATAAACAGCTGTTGGTGGTGGTGATGGGGAGCGTGGTGACGGTTGATTCGAATGATTCGTTAGCTCGGATTTATTTGGAACCGACTTATTTTCCGAGCTTGGATGGAGCCAAGACGTTTTTGGGAGATTATTGGAGTCGTGAAGGAGGGAGGTAGACGAGTTGACTCAGTAGTGAGTAGTGACTCGGTTTGTGTTTTACGGGCAGGATTAGGTTGGCGGAAATTTGGATAATTGGAGGTCAAAGTAACGTTATATGACTTAGACTAGGGGATGTGGTCAATGGTCATTGTTTTTTTTTTCTTTGTATACAAGATTATTCATGTATTCCTTCCATTCAAAATTTAATATATAAATTTATTGAGTATTGAATTAGACTTGTATCATTTACGAAATTATGATATACACTATAACCAGCTTGTTTTCGTTTCACAAGACAAGTAGTCAGACTTTTGTTTGATGATTTACCCCAATTTTCTTCTTACATTAATTAGCTTTGGTGTGAAAAGAATGAAGATACTCTACTGCTTGGCTTGATCTTATCACTTCCTTTAAATATAATACAGAAAATCAAGGAAGAACCTTATATTTCTAATTGTGTTGTGATTAGTGTTAAAAAATATAATGTGTGAATCTTTTACCGCGTATATTCCTTTACTCGTCTAAATCAGAAATATTTACGTTTTATTTTATACGTGAATAATAATATGTATAGTGTATGTGAATTTATACACTATACAAGATATGATGTAGCATGTCACAATAGTTGAAGTCATTATTGATGGAAAAAGTATTTCGTGACCAAATGAGTGATTTGTTTCTCCTATAAACAAATGGACATATGACACTATTAATTAATGATTATTTTTGAGATTTTGTCCTCTAGATCGATAACAGGTACCCTTACAATAGTGAAAGGCAAACCCCCAAGAAGATGTATTTGGGGTTTGGAAGCAATCCAAGAATATGCAAAAATCTTTTATTTGGCAACATTATCAACTAGTACATGATTTAGGTCAAAAGAAGCAACCCAACCATAAAGAAAACAATTGAGTGGTATGGGGGTTGGATGGTACCCAAACCCACTTAACTACACAAGTCCCCTACAGATAAGTTCCAATCCCATGTTAGTTCAGGTAT
This sequence comes from Ambrosia x helenae, assembly GCA_030844895.1. Classification (NCBI taxonomy): domain Eukaryota; kingdom Viridiplantae; phylum Streptophyta; class Magnoliopsida; order Asterales; family Asteraceae; genus Ambrosia; species Ambrosia x helenae. Next base: position 108,315 of record JAUTDX010007435.1, on the reverse strand, counting down.
GGATATGGCCTAAATTTTAAATGCACCTGTCATTTTTGTTACAGTTACAACAAACTCATGTAAATAAATAAATAAAGGGAATCTGGAAAAAGGAAATGAATTGATACAACAAGCTAAACGGTTCATGTGAAGATTAGTTAACATCGTTTGGTGCTAAAAGCGTTAAAATGGGCGATTAATACTAGAGATAGGTAACTAGTGGTAGCTAAGGAAAGCAAGTGTGAAGCTAATAAAAAAAAGTAAGGAAGAAGTGGAAGGTGTGAGAAGAATAATGAATTACCAAAACCAGGTACCATGGCTATCAACGGCTTTCACAGAAGTTGGAACCAATGGCATACGGCCAAACTCAGATACAAATCGATTCACACACTCAGTCCTTTTGTTGCTATGACCTTCTAGACAACTGATTCCTATTGATCCAATCTCGTATATCTTGCCTACAATTAGACACTAAACATGTGTTTAAGGATGGTAATATATAGTTTAGTCCATAAAATTGACAGGCAGAGGTGGCAATTTGGGTGGCTTGTATAAATTAGTGGAAACGGGTCAGGGTCAGAACGTGTATCCTTTGTTTGGGTCGAAACAGATAGGTCCAGAACTCTTTTTTTTTTCCAGAAAGTTTTAAGTTCATTAATATAAGTACATGTTTGTGCAGACCACCCAAGTATATACAACAACAACAACCTTACCCAGTAAATCCCACAATTAGCAAAGCTAAGAGTAGGGTCTGGGGAGGGTGGGATGTAGGCAGACCTTACCCCTATCCTAGAGGATAGAGAGGCTGCTTCCAGAGAGACCCCCGGCTCAACAACATATATACAAGTTTTTTAATTAAGGTCACCAATGCATTAAAACTATCATAGAGGCGATTCAGGTAAGTATCTTGTCACATTCATATGAATTCTGACCCAAAACTAGCCAATTGACGAATATTACTTAAGTTTTTTAGATACCAAGGCATCTTTAATAAGGTGTCTATATATATTTATTGTCAAAATTGTTACCTTCTAAAAAAACATATGGACAGTTTCGTCATTTGGCTTGTTCTTGGTCAAAATTGGTATTACATGATAGTCTGAATGTATGATACTTGATACATACTTGGATGTCCAATGTGATAGTTTTATTACATTGGTGGCTTTAAGGAATATAGTTACTTGGGTGGCCTCCACATACATTATCACTAAAATATATAATGTGCTAAATATTGTTGCAAAAAACAATACAATTACAATGTCAGTATCACTTTTTATAAAGTCATACGCTTATATGCATTATGTGTTAAAAGTACACTTTGAGTGACTTTTGACCCGTTTTACCCATTTCCTTCTAAAATGGATTGAAACTATCAACTCTATTGACAAAGTATTCTTCAATAGTTCAATGAAATTACCCTTTTCCCCTATAGCAGGGGCATTTGTTTCATTAGCAACCAAGAATGACATTGCAATATCCTCATAATTCCTGTTTACATCAATTAAAACTTGGTGAATTCTTTGTAGATAATGCAATCACTTCATAGCAGACATGAAAAAAATAAAAAGTTAAATTGAACCTGTTCCTCTTTACATATTCCAGGAGGGACGCATGCATTTCGTTAGTGTACATACGCAGGTACTTCCTGTGGAAAAAAACATGCCTTAAGTGTTATACAATTCCTAAGGTTTATAATGAAATGACACATAAGGTTTAACTGATCGAGCCAAGATGTACTGATTGATTGATAAGATGGATTCGAGGTACAAATCCAACCATAGTATCTTGTGCACTTTGCCAAACTCTGAAAGCAAAATTCTACTGATGAACAAGGAAATATAACATCATCATCGATGGAAAAAGCAGCATCTGTAATTGGATTCTTGAGTTCTTTAAATCTGTTGTTGAGACTATCTTCCTTGCTTATATCAAAAGTCAACTCAATATATTGACCATTTTTAGCATTTGACTTTACAAATTGATTTAGAAATTTCACAAGAGAATCTGAAGGCGGGTCAGGCTCACTCCAATACAATGTGAATTGAGTCCAGTGCAGGCCAGGACATATTGTTTCCAAGTGTTTATGAACAAGGTATAACACTGCCTGTATACAATGAAGTTAAAATAAACATAAGCCACAAGATGCCTAGAGTAGAATGTTAGTGCTATGTACACAGAATAAGTTGAAATAGAACTAATTGCACTTTATTGTATATATAAAAGGTAACATTTGATTGAGAACACAGGAGTGAGGCCAACAACAACTCACTTTGTCCAAACAAATAAAAAATTACAAAATTGGACTACTTGACCATATCCAGGGCAAAGAGCAAAAGAAGCAATCTTGGAAGTTGGTCAGCTTTTATGTCATCAAGTGTTCTTATGTCATTTTCCAAAATGCATTCCCTCTACTCATAAGAGCCAATATTGTCTACTTTGAACACAAATACGCTTAATGGGAGTTCTCGCATTCACAAGCAATGTGCCTGAAACGCATTGGAGATAGTTAAGGTGGGGCATCCATTATGGTCCGATATCTTTTTTACGGGATTCACGTATCACGGTTATTCTATCTAAAACCAACCATTGCTATTCTATTGAAAACACAGGGAAAGAACAATATACATTATTATCACATTGGAAGATAGTAAAATTTCCTATTTGAACATGAGAACTAACACTATAGCAAGTAATGCAGATCATCAGTAGTTGATATTCATTTATTATTCAAACAAGAGCAGGGTAATCTATGTTCTTCAAACCACTTACATGTTCGCACGTCGCATATTATAGTTATATTGGGTGATTTACCGAAAGATTTGGCCTGCGTATTTAGGTGTTTTTTTATCTGTTTGACTGTGAAATGTGAATATCATGATCACATGTTCATATGTATTGTGTTGTTTAGTTTAAATGGTGAGACAGAGATCTCCTGTTGGTAGTGTTCAATAGCTAGCAAATCTCTCATGTACTGTATTTTTACTCTATATTCGATGTAAATTTAAGTGGTGATATTGTGTATACAAATACCATTTTGCCAATAAAAAAAGAAATAAATTGTTAAGGTAACTAACTGACATCAAAGTTCGATCAAGAGGGGGAACACTCTGTTGGCCACATCCAAACATGGCAGCGTGTGACTGGCGCAAGCAAGGTTACAGTGAAGATAAAGCAGCAACACAGTAATAAGGAAGGTACAGTGGAGAATATGGCGGTTCATCATGATCCTGTTCCACCTTCGTCTTCGATTGATCCTGACATCCCTGTTGATGGGAGTTTGGGTAGCCAATCAGTTCCTTCAGGTATGCAGACGGCTGATGTAGTGGAAGAAGCGGTGAAAATTAATTCGGAAGTAGATGCAACTGTAAAGGTGGGTTGTTTGGTTGGGATTGATTTGAATGCTTTTGAAGGTCCAATTGCAGGGGAAATTGTCTCAGAAACTAGGGTGGTTAATCAATGAATTGCCTTTCGTTAAACGTTCGTGGGAATACGGTGTAATGGGAAACCGGGTTGGATTCGTGGGTTGAAAACAACTCATGGGGTTGATTTCGTAGCTGTTCACGAGTCGAAGGTTTCGGATCCTTCGCTTGGGCTTCTGTTGTCTTGTTGGGGTAACTCTGTTTTTAATTTTGATGCTGTCAATTTTGATGGGGCTGCCTGGGGGGCTTATTTGTTGGTGGGACCCTTCTTGTTTTAGACAATTTGGGTTATTCGATCGAAGCATGTGTTAGTTATTTTGGGGTTCATTGTTCATTCTAATGTCCATGTAAATGTTGCAAATGTTCTTGCTCCAAACGATCCCAGTGCTAGACGAGCGTTTTAGACTGAATTATTGTTTTACAAGAGGTCTTTAAGTGGGTTTTGGTTGATGTTGGGAGATTTTAATGAGGTGAGATCTGCTGAGGAGAGAATGAACTCTGAGTTCTTTCTACAGAATTCGTTGGTTTTTAATAACTTTATTTTGGAGGTTGATCTTTTCGAGTATAATATGAGTGGTCATAAGTATACATTTATGTCGGGAAAGGGGGACAAGTTGAGCAAGTTGGATAGGGTGTTAGTGTGTAAAGATTTTATCTCACTTTGGCCTAGCGCGGGGGTGATGGCCCTTTCTCGGTTGTTGTCAGATCATTGCCCACTGTTACTCTCTATGAAGGATACGGATTACGGTCACTCGCCGTTTAGGTTCTACAACTCTTGGCTGCAATTTTCGGGTTTTATAGAATATGTGAATAATATTTCTTCCGGGTTTATGTTTTCGGGGCCGTCGGATATTACACTGGCCTTGAAGTTGAAATGGTTGAAGGGTAGGATTCGGTTATGGGTGAATGCGGACCGTAAGAAAAGAGATGAAAAGTTGGCAGATTGTAAGAGGATTGTTAGTGACTTAGAAAAAGTGGCGGATAATAGGATTTTAACTGACTTTGAATTGGATGATCGAGCAAATGCTCGAAAGTTGATTTTTGAAGAAGAGCGTTTGAAGGCCATGGATGCAAAGCAGAAGTCCCGTGTTAAATGGGCTTTAGACGGGGATGAAAATTCTAAGTATTTTCATGGTGTTATTAAACTTAACTCGGCGAGTAACCGGATGCTTAGGATTAGGAATAAAGGGGTTTGGATTTTGGAACCAGCTCTTGTTAAAGATAATGTGGCGACTTTCTTTGCTGAAAAATTCAGTGATACAGGTGGCCCGCGGCCGGTTTTTCCTGCCCGGATATTTATCAGTTATCAGCTGAGGAGGTTACAAATTTGGATGCGCCTTTTTCTTTGGAAGAGATTACAACTGCTGTTTGGGAGTGTGATGGTGATAAAGCACTCGGTCCGGATGGTTTTAATTTACCTTTATTAAAAGGTTTTGGGCTTTGTTGAAATTTGATTTTTTGAAGGTGTTCTCTGATTTTCACATGAATGGGTTTATTAGCGATGGGTTCTTTTCAACTTTCATTGCTTTGATCCCTAAAGGCCGTGATCAGTCGACCTTAGCGGATTATCGTCCTATTAGTTTGGTTGGTGTGTTGAATAAAGTGTTATCTAAAGTTTTGGTACTTCGTTTGAAACATGTTATGCCAAGTATTATTTCGGAAGAACAAACAGCGTTTTTAAGTGATAGGTACATTCTTGATGGCCCTTTGATCCTTAATGAGACTATCGCTTGGTTGAAGAAGGCGAGGAAAAAAGGCTTGATCCTTAAAGTCGATATTGAAAAGGCTTATGACTCGTTGAGGTGGGATTTTTGGATGATATCATGGGACAAATGAATTTCTCAAATAAATGGAGGGGGTGGGTAATGTCAATTGTTCGGAATTCGCGTGCCTCGGTCTTGGTGAATGGCTCGCCTACGTATGAGTTTTCCTGTCAACGAGGGCTTCGACAAGGGGATCCCCTATCAACTTTTTTGTTCATTCTTGCTATGGAGGGTCTTACAAGGGTGATGAGTCGTGCTTGCGAGTTGCATATTTTTCAGGGCATAAAGGTGGGTGGTTCGGGACCTTTACTATCACATTTCATCTACGCCGATGATGTGGTTTTTTTGTGGTGAGTGGTCGATCGAGATTGCACTGAATTTAAGACGTATCTTACGAGGTTTTTATTTGATTTCTGGTTTAAAAATAAATTCAAAAAAGTCTTATGTTTATGGGGTTGGGATACAGGATGATGAGTTGTTGGATATGGCAGAAAGGATTCATTGCATTCCAGGTCGGTTCCTGAAGAGATATGTACCCGTGCATGCGCACGGCCCCACATCTCCATACACGTCAGCACACAACGCTGATATGGACTTCTAGAAGCCTGCGCATGTAACCTCGTACATGACAGGTACAATCCGACAACGAAAGGGATGTACAGCCAATCAAAGGTCATTATTCCCGGCTCCACGATCAGCTGCAGGTACGAGGTACATGAAAGGACAGAAAGGACAATCAGGAGACACGTGGATCAACCACAGAAGGACAGCGCAAACAGTGACAACGGTATTCAATCCTTGGCAGAGAAATCCTTAGGGAATTGTCAATAGTTGAGAAAGATAGATTATAATCGAAATGCCGTAACAATCTGTGTCTGAGTCTTTGTAACTGTCCCGCAAACATTAATAAGAAATATCTCTTTATTGTGCTCTTATTATAGATTGTTATATCCGTGTTTCTTCAGTTCCCGTTTTCTCATCTTGGAGTCCTGATCGCTTCGAACATGAACTTAGTTCGGAATTGGGATCCGGCAGTGGAAAAATTTAAGAAGCATTTATCTACATGGAAGGCTAAAACCTTGTCATACGGAGGGCGGATTACTTTACTAAAATCGGTATTAAGTTCGATTCCACTTTATTTCTTCTCTATTTTTCGTGCTTCTGTTCACGTGGTGAATACCTGGAAAAACTTAGGCGCAACTTTTTTTGGGGAGGTCATGAGGAGATTGATAAAAGGAGTTGGATCGCATGGAATAAAGTCGCGTCACCAATTAAATATGGGGGTGTTGGGTTGGGTTCGCTTAGAGAGGCGAATTTGAGTTTATTATCCAAGTGGTGGTGGCGGTTTAAGGAGAATCAAGGCTCGCTATGGCGCAAGGTTATCTGGTTTATTCATGCTAATGGCCGGGGGTGAAATTATATATCGAGGAACATTTCTGTTGGAGGCACATGGAATCAAATAGCGAGCGTCCCGGTTATATTGGAAGCCATGAATATTGGATCGGATCATTTTCTACGAGGAGTTCTCGGTAATGGCGAATCTATTCTGTTATGGCATGACTGGTGGCTTGCGGACGAACCGCTAATGAAGAAATATCCTTTACTTTTATTCTCTGGATAGGAACCGTATTTGTATGGTAGCGGATCGGCTTATATATCAGTCACAAAATGTGCAGCTGAATGGGGATTGGAGGCGGACTGTTATGACAGAGGAATAGCATAATGAACTAATCGGCCTTACTGATTTGCTGCAAAATGTAGACTTAACAACCGAGCAGGACTCGGGGGGTCTGGACTGTGGACGGAGATAAAGGTTTTTCGGTTAGAAGTCTGAAGAAGCGTATGTTTGCAGCTACAAATTCGCTACCGATTTCGTCGTTTCATTGGTGTAACTGGGTGCCAAAGAAAGTAGGCATAGTCGTGTGGCGTGCATCCCTTGACCGATTACCAACTGCAGAAGCGCTAGCTAAACGACACATTTATGTGGATTCACTGCAGTGTACGATATGCGATACGAATGTCGAGTCTGCGGAGCATTTGTTCACCAGATGTCATGTGATTGCTGAAGTTTGGCAGGCGATTTTCACATGGTGCAAGGTCCCATATCTGTTTGCATTTCACGTTAGGGACATTCTGTCATTCCATCTCACGGCTAGAAATGGAGTCCGGGGTAGAAAGGCGTTTTAGGGGGTAGCGTTGACAGTATTTTGGAGCATATGGCGGGCGAGAAACGACTTGATTTTTAATTAAAAACAGGTAAACGTACGGAAGATCGTGGAGGAAATAAAAGTAATGAGTTATTTGTGGATTACAAATCGCACGAAAATGTCAGATATGTCTTGGAACTCGTGGTGTGCATTTGATTCTGTAAAGATGGGGCAGGTGTGGGTCGTTTGGGTCTGTTTTTGGGTTTTTGTTTATGGTTTTGTTTCTTTCGGTTTGTTTGGTTTATCAGACATTGTATTCCCGGATTTCGTTTCGCGGAGTGGCTTCATTTGTGATATTCTTCTCATATGTTGGGTTTGACGGAGTGGCGACAATAGGAGAAGAAACCAAGAAGCAAGGTAGAGATAGTTCTTCGCGTATGTTTGGCTATTGGGATGACTTTACTTTGGGCATGGGGAGTTAGTAGTTCGTTGGTGTATCTATGTTATTGGGGGGATTTTGTTTTTGGCCACATTGGGTATTTGATTGAAGGTGAAGCAAGCAAGAAGTCCAAATTGGGGTGCGCCATTTTGTCCATGGCTTCTGCCGGGCAACATTGCATTGAACTTGTTCATGATAGGCTAAATTTGATAGAATACGGCCCTTGTTCGCCTCTATACGACTTGGTTATATAGGATGAACATGAGTATGCACAACCATGTGTGCAGGGACTCGATATTGAAACAGAGGGTAGGAGAATTTATTATATGCACACACTAATAATATTTCCACACACAACAAATGACACAATAACTAACTTATTAACCTACATACATATTTGACGGTTAAATAACTAACTTATTAACCTACATGACTGAAACAAACAGACACAACGGTTCCCTTTTGGCACCTTTTCCTTCTTGCTGTTAACTTTCTGTTTGACCTTTAATAACATAGGTTTGATTAATAATTTCTTGATTATTTTCTTTCTAACACAATTGACAGTGCATCTTTCTTAAGGTTCATGGGGTAAACTGCGGCCTTGCTAACGTACTAATTTCTTATGGGATTGCATGCTCAATATGATGCATCAAAGGAGACTGTCAAAATGAATGTGGACGATAATGAACCTGAAAGAGGAAATGATGGAGAAATGGTGACTTCAAGTTCTGAACCTGTAAAGCTCAATACAATAACAACTAGCTGCACCTGATTGTTATATTGACTTTGATTAATTTGATAAACTTATGAAAAATGTAAATTATATGTTATTCTGCATCGGCCTACAACATTGGAAAAATAGTAACACTGTTGGTTCAGGCCCCAAAACACACACAATTACACTCTTAAACTCAAAAAAGATATGTATGTAGATATGCAGAGATTGAAAAGATATTTGCAAAAAGAAAAGGCTGTATTTTATTCAATGAAAAATAGGACTATAAATAGCTTCTACAAGACTCAACAAATTCAACATAGTGGATCCACTCACTCCTAATTTCCAGCTATGATCCAACGTTCTTTTCCTCCAAACCCGGTGAGACTCAAACTACCTATTCTACTTACCAAAAACTATTGAATAAATCCAAAATATAAACTAACAATAAACACTTAAGTCAACAAACACTAGATCTAAACACAAGAAATACACATAAAACTCGGAAATTGCGTCTGACTTTATAAAGTGGTATCTTATTATTAGTTCTTTGAGAACTTTATGAGGTTGAGGGTGAACAATAGAAACAACAATTATCCGATTACCATTAAGATACAAAAGCATTAAGACAAGATCACCTGGTGAACATAATAACAAATACTTTAATTTAGAAAGTTCTCTACAACTGCATGATTCAGAAGGGTCCAGTTGCACCCTTGAGTTCTTTACCTGCATCAACAATTTTTATAAAAATAATAATGATAATAGAAAGCAAAGTAAGGTGTTTTCAAAATTTGGGGAAATAGAAAACATGTGAAACACGTACCATTCATGAACTAATTACATTATCTTCTCTTGTTTTTTCCTCTTCAAGATGATATGCTCTGCTGCATCAGCTATTGCATTGAACCATTTCGGTCTTCTTGTTAATAACATGAGATATCCCAACACGAATCCAAGTAAGGTTCCACACCCGTATCCTATCATCACCACTTTCCATGTAAATCCATTCTCCTTATCATCTCCATTGACATCACCTTCATGTTGGGGGTCCTGTGGATGCTCACCACACTTTTGGGGCAATGGAAACCCACATAGTTTTGGGTTCCCTCCAAATGAGTCCCCTTGAAACGTGTTGAACTGCTTTCCTTCCGGAATGCGGCCCTCGAGATGGTTTTGTGATAGATTTAAGGAAGATAGAGATGTCAAGTCAGAAAGGCTTTGAGGGATTTCTCCTATGAGTTGGTTCCAAGATAAGTCTAATGATTCAATTTCTGAGATTTTACCAAAAGCCTGTGGGATTCGACCCGTTAGACTGTTGTGGGACAAGTTAAGCACTTTCAAAGAGTTAAGATTTCCCATGATGTTTGGAATCTCCCCTTCAAATTTATTGTTTGATAAATCAACAACTGTGAACTCAACCAAAAGTCGTTCAAAATCTCGATCTGTTCCTTTCACTGCGACAATGACAGAGTAATACATGCGACCTACTTTCACATATTCTGGTTCTGTGTTCTTTTTTAGCACATTCTTCATGGCATTGAAATTTTGGAAATATTTTGTAGGGAGTTGGCCTAAAAACCCATTATTAGATAAATCAAGAACTCGCAAGCTTGGAAATGGAAATTTAACCGTGGAAGAGGTTAAAATGACACCATGAAAATTGTTTGATCTGAGGACAATAGCTTGTAATTTAGGAAGATCTGCTAACCAGCCAGGGAATGTGTCACTTAACTGGTTGTTTCCCAAATCAATTACTATCAAACCTTGACATTTGTTCAAAGAAGTGGGCACCTTTCCTTCTAACTGATTTCCATTCATAATAAACCCCTTCAACTTACTCCAATCCTTGTATACATTTGGAATGATGCCGGTTATCGAGTTATTTGAAAGATCCAAAACTAACAACTCGTTTCCTCCTATCTCCCCTATCCAATTAGGAATGTGTCCATGTATATCATTGCTAGATAGATCTAAATGTTTAAGATTTGTCATGGCTCGGATAGACACTGGAAACACCTTTAGATTGCAAGAGGCCAAACTTAAGATCCCAAATTTAGGGTTGACATAACGACTAGCATTACTGGTCGTAACAGATATACCACTGTATGAGAGAATGAGTGTTTCAAGGTTTGTGAGGCTTGATAACAATGCATCTAACTCCCAGTCACCTCTAAATTTATTAGAAGAAAGGTCTATGTAAGTGAGGTCGGTAAGTCGCTGAAATGTTTGAAAATTGGGGCCATGATCAAGCACATCTATCTGGCCGGTCAAATTATTATTAGTGAGGGATAATCCTTTTAAAGATCGAAGAGAAAACAACTCGAGTGGTATGTTTCCTTGGAACTTGTTATGACCAAGTCTAATATATTCTAAAGAAGGAAGGGTAAACAATGAAGAAGACAGTGTTCCAGAAAGCATGTTAGACGATAAATATAGAAAAACCAGATATCTAAGGTTTCCTATGGATTTGGGAAGGGACCCGTTCAAACGACAATCTGAAAGATCTAAGGAAACTAAAGATTTGAGATGGCCAATTGAGGTGGGTATCTCTCCGGATAAGCTTGTGTTTGAAAGATCTAACCACCAGAGAGGGATGTTGATGCTTGTGTTAACCTTGGGAAGTGGACCAGAGAGATTAGTGTTCCCCGACAAATAAACATCTCCCAAAAATTTAAGATTTAAGATGTTACTAGGTAATTTCCCTTGCAAGTTGGTGAAGCTAAGATCAAGTGATCTTATAGGACAAGAGATGTTAAGATTGGTGGGTAAAGCCGAACCTATATTAACTTGAGCAAGGAAAAGCTCTCTTAAAAAACTAGAATTTTTAAGGAGATTATTAAATATATGAGGCTGAATTAGCAAATTATCAATCCCATTCTTAGAGAGATCAAGCGAAACGAGTTTAGGAAGCACTGAGATCTCTGAAGGGACATGCCCTGTGAAACTGTTATACGACAAGTCGAGTTTTTCCAAAGACTGAAGATTGAAAATGTTGCGAGGCAGGTTTCCTTGCAATCCAGTGGAGCCAAGATTTAGCAATTTTAAAGGAGAAGAGATGTTAATATTAGTAGGTAAAACTGAAGAGATTATAACACCTTCAAGAGAAAGTTGTTTCATAACAGTTAAATTTTGAAGCAGGTGGATTAAAACATGAGGCTCAAGATTGAATTCAATCCCATTCAAAGAGAGATCAAGGGACACCAATTTATGAAGATGTGAAATATCTGTGGGAACTTTACCAGTAAACCCACAATTAGAGATGTTGAGATATGTGAGACTATTAGAAACCTTGCTTATGTCACGTGGAAGTTGAGAATCAGTAAAATCATTGTAAGCAAGGTTGAGTCTCTGGAGACGAGGGAGGTGAAAAAGAGTGGTGTTATGATGGATAGTACCTTGCATCATGCCGCAGCTAAGGTCAAGACTGATAACATCACCGGTGGAGTGGTCACAAGTGACTCCATTCCAGTCACAACAATCTGTACTTGTGTTCCAGTTCATCAGAACTGGATTATAATCAGAACCAAGCCAATCCGCACAATCGTAATCATACATGGTATCATTGATTGAGTTGAGGTTTTGTTTAAACAAAAGCAAAGCAAGGGCCTGTTGATCAGAGCATTGACGAGTGGTGTTGACAGAAGAGGATGAGGCATAAAAAATAAAGAAAAAACAAAGGAAATAGAAAAGCAATATCAGATCACACATTTTCTTCAAATGTATGTTTGTAATGGCTATAGATAACTCATGCTTTGCTACAACCTATAAATAGACAGAGTAATAGTACAAAAAGTTGCATGTAAGCCTTTCACACCAAGTTGCAAGTCTTCGGGTTTCGATAGACCCACAGCGGAACTTTCAACTTATAAATGAGATAAAAGTAAACATAAATTCATTGATAATTGATTGAGGATAATGTAAGGGACTTATGGTATGACTTTAAAATAGAGGTAGGGTCTTAAAATTTAATGTCAGTTGGCTACTAGTGTAGAATTTGCAAAAACATATTGGTCCACAAGAGCATTAATATTGTGGCCCTTGTAAGGTTTTGGAGGAATACATTGCAAATATCTTGTAACATTCTCATGTATATTTTTATGTGTATAGAGAACCTGTCAATTAATTCTAGGTGTTAAACAGTTGGGGTGAGGAAATCGAAATTCAAAAGACACAACGTGGTTGTTATCTCTGCGATTGGCAAGGGTAACTGCCTCTGCGATCTGTCCAGTCTCCTCCCGAACTGCCGTCCCAAAAGGCCAAAAGTGTCGTTTCTTTTTATTCTTGTTCGCTGAAGCCCGTGTGTCGAGATCGAGAGAACTAGAGTATAAATGGACCTGGAGAGTGGAGTATTTTCATTGTCTTTTCCTTTAAATGTCATTTTAGCTCATTAACTTTTTTTATTTTATTTTTTAACTAGAGTATTTTCATTAAAAAAGGGTAAATGACTTAAAAGTGGAATTGTCATTAACTGATCATAGTTTGAGTTCAGTAATAAGGATGCATAGATTGACATGAGATCTGATTCAGTTACCATTTATCTCAAGCACACCATTTTAGGTCATTTTCATCTTAAACTTGTAAAATATGAAAATAACTTGGTATTCATGTCCTAGTATTAATTTTAATATGGGCACATGCTAGAAACTGTGCCAAGCACATATCTGACGAGTGATATATTTTACAACACTATCAATATTGGACGTTATAATTATAAGCTAGATATCATCACGACGGTTCAATTAAGTCAACCCGGTTTGTTTAACAAGCTACGTCGTTCACCACAAAGACATACCGGTTCATTTACAAAGACATGTCAGTCATCCATCAAGATACGCTGGTTCTCCATCACAACACACCGGTTTAATGCAATGTCACACCGGTTCACATAAACAGACGCATCGTTTCATTAGATTATCACGTCGATTAACTTAGTATATATATGTATCATGTATCACATTGTTACGGTTATCAAGTTTTGTATTCAAACCAAAACAACCGAAGAACAAACTCTTTGTACAATCATAGATTATCAATAAATCTTATAGTTATCCATAGATTCTTGTGTTTGATTTCGTTTATTATCATTCCGCTGCCAACAATCAATGCATTTAATATATGCTTAGTATGCAAATAAGCGGATGTCAAATGCATCAATCACAAATGTAGGCATTTGCTTATAGTACCTACACTTCGTCCTCAAATTTTGAAAGGAATTCTTGATGAAAATCAGTGACTGTTATATCGACTTGAATTGAAGCAATAAAGTTGAAGTAGAACTGCAGTTACTATAGAATTGGTATTAAGTCCCTACTAGTAATTACTATTGTAATCTTATCTGTCTTTTTTAGGTTATCACTTGAGAGATGTCTAGCCACCACTCGATTGTGGATTATACATATTTTCAAGCAAGTGCATACTCTCCATTGGTGTTTGTTAAAATTATATATGGATTCAATATAATTTTCTTACTTCAATTTTATTTTTTATCTTTATAAGCTCAATTTTATTTTTTATCTTTATAAGCTCTCATTTCCGGGTTAAGGATGTTTTGTAGGTGGGCTCAGCTAGATGGATCAGCCCAGTAGATTGTTGCAGTCCAGATTGGAGGTTAAATGGGCTGCTCCTGATTGTCTCTTGTTATCAAGTGTTGGGCTTGAAGTGGTCCACTCCGTTTATTAAGTTTGTTATAAGTTGTTATTGTTTGGGAGATATTATCTGGACATTCTCGGAATTTTTTTAGACATTCCCTATACGAGTTGTAGAGAGCATAACGACCCGTAGAGGGTTAAAACTCAACTATCTACGGTCCGTTGAGACATCAACGGGCCGTATATTATACGAGGGGTTGTCCCAAAATCATTTGGTGGGGCACATACATATAAAAACTAATGAAAATTAAACAAGCTTCTACAAACAACGATAGAAGAAACGCACATGATCGAATTTTCTATTCAAAACCTGGAAATTAAATTAAATATATATACATTGAATTACCTAATCAAATAACAGGTGGGGCGGTGTGAGTCACATATCACATTGTCTAACGTTAACCTTTCGACACGTGTGTGGCCCATATTCCACCATCTATAAAACATTCTATTTTTATGTAGAGGTTAGCCGACCCAAGCTCCACGTCGTTGTCATTCAGCAGTAATAGACGACTTCACTTACATTATTATGGATTGGACGGTGATACAATACAAACATTTCTTACTCACTATACCCCACCACCTCTTCCTATTTATACCACACTCCATCACACTTCCATCACCACCACCACCACTGCTTAAAAAATAAACATATAATATAATATATTTTATAAAAAAATGGAGGGAAAGGAAGAGGATGTTAGATTGGGAGCAAACAAGTTTAGGGAAAGACAACCAATTGGGACGGCGGCTCAAGTACCAGATAAGGACTATGAAGAGCCGCCGCCGGCGCCGTTGTTTGAGCCGTCGGAGCTGTCTTCGTGGTCGTTTTATAGAGCTGGGATTGCTGAGTTTATTGCTACGTTTTTGTTTTTATATGTATCGGTTTTGACGGTTATGGGAGTGGTTAAGTCGCCGACGAAATGTGGGACGGTTGGTATTCAAGGCATTGCATGGGCTTTTGGTGGCATGATCTTTGCACTCGTCTATTGCACTGCTGGAATTTCAGGTATTATTAATCAAACGCCCAGTCTTTTACTATCAGATAATAATAATAATTTATGTTTGGAAAAATTGCAATGATATTGTCATATTTACCGGTTGAATGAATGAAAGAAATATATATTAGACCATGTGTAACGGTAAGGTGAGGCATTAATTGACACGTGACATGTGGGACCATTAATGGATTAAAATTAGGAGGGGTGTAGTGGTAACCGTTCCGATTGAATAATAATATGATAGTTGCACGTTGCTTAATCTCATTGGCCATTTCTTTTTTTCCACACCATGGAATATTTCATGGAGATCAAAAAATGCCCCAAATTGCCCAAAACTTGCCACCATTACATATTACACATTACACATAAATAAGCTACGGCTTAGCCGGGTTTTTTTTAGCCCCTGAATTTGCAGGTGTTTTAAGTATTTTTTATTATTTGCTTGGTCTCCTTGTCTCTTTTGGATGATTTTTCCAATATTATATGTAGTCTTGACTTTTTTTTTTTTTATAAAAATACTAGAGTAGAAATCTCTGCATTATACCGGTTAAATATATAAACCAATACATAGTAATGGGGATTTAGATTGTATAAGATGATATTTTAAGATACAATATGGTTGATTGTTCTTTGATTAATTAACTGTAATATATTAAGAATTGAAATAGAAAAAAATATGAAGTTAAGTAATTTATTTGGTATAAATTATTTGACTTTTTTCTTCCTTAGTTAAAAGTTTTGTTTCATCAAACTAGAAACTTCCCAAAAGATTTATATATGGTGCAACAAATTTCAGTTTTTGTGATGCTCCAACATTGAAATCTGTCGCGTCAAGAGACAAGTGTCAAAGTCTAAAATTTTGTAAATGTTTATATGCTAATGATGTTTTATCAAACTTATCGGTTGGCTAAGATAGTCATATATTGGTGACTTCCCCTCTATTTTTCTTAGTTGTTAATTTTGTTTAATTAATTGTAGTACTTAATTACCATATATGAATTTCAGGTGGACATATTAATCCGGCGGTGACATTTGGGTTGTTTCTTGCAAGAAAGTTGTCACTGACCCGAGCACTATACTACATGGTGATGCAGTGTCTTGGGGCCATCTGCGGTGCTGGAGTCGTTAGAGGCTTTGAAGGCGGCAACCAATACAAACTAAATGGCGGTGGTGCCAACACGATTGCCCACGGTTACACAAAAGGAGACGGGCTTGGTGCTGAAATAGTTGGCACATTTGTTCTAGTTTACACCGTTTTCTCAGCCACCGACGCCAAACGCAGTGCACGTGACTCTCATGTTCCGATATTGGCTCCTTTGCCAATTGGGTTTGCTGTGTTTCTAGTGCACTTGGCCACTATACCGATCACCGGAACTGGAATTAATCCTGCAAGGAGTTTGGGAGCTGCCATAATTTACAACAAGGACCACGCATGGGATGATCACGTAAGATCTTATACATAAGTACAAATTTCATATGAATTTAGTGATAATAATTGTTAAGGATTTGGTTTTTTTAACTTTTTTGTTTATTTGGACAGTGGGTGTTCTGGGTAGGACCATTCATTGGGGCAGCATTAGCAGCACTTTACCATCAAGTGGTGATCAGAGCCATCCCATTCAAGAACAAATGAAGAAGATGACTCTTTTGTTTGTGAAGTAATGTTTGTATGTATTGCTATTAGTTAGCGGTTTTCCTTTTCCTTTTTTTTTTTTTTTGTAATAAACCCATTGCATTTGAAGTGGATGGGTAGTGTGTTTGGGCCCAAATATAAGTATTTGAGGGCTTATCTTGTATTGTAGCAACTTATTATTCTCTGCACAATCAAGTGGTTATTTATAATCTTATCGTGTTCTTTCCAAACATGTTGTCCAAAGTATTTATTGTTATTATTTCTATAAACCAAGTTATATGACATCTAAGTTATACACATACGTGATATGGTCATATGGCTCGATGTAGAATAATAAGGATTATAATTTATAAATAAGGCTATGTGTATTGGATGTGAAGTCACCAGCCACATTTGCACTTGGGCCGTTAAACATCTAGCTATGGGCTTGCCCGCAGTGAAAAGTATTTCTCATTCTATTTGTAGAATAATCTGAGTTGATAAATTTAGACCTACTTGTAGTATAATCTGAGTTAATAAATTTAGATCTACTTGTAGGATAATCTATGTTAATAAATTTAGACATGATGGGTGGACTGTGGAGTTACGTTTATGCAAAAAAAAAAAAAAAAAAAAAAAAAAAAAATTATGACTCCTCATAAAGTTTCATAGTTGAAGTATGTGACATGACAAGTATATAAATGATTTTTTTTACCGTCCAATGAAACATTTTATTAATGAAACAGAAAAACTATCATCTTACTAGTCCTTCTTACTTTTATAGTTTACATTGTCATCCAACTTGTAGCATAATATGAGCTGTTATTGTTAGGCTGAACAGTGTGGAGGGATGATGATGGGCCTCTACGTAGACTTCATGTAGGCAAATGTGTCAGTAGGGGAGTGGCATCTTCATGATGATGGGCCAAGAGGGTGGTGTGCACTATGATAATGGGCCTCATCATTGGCTAAAAATTATTAAAAATGGTATATGGATGAGGTGGAGGCACGGCTACCCCGGCATTCTATTGCCGTTGAAGATGATGATGGGCCAGTGGGGCGGTGTTGCCGCCCCTGGCTTGGCCTTGCCGTCCCTATGCCAAGCCCCACACCGGGAGCCTTATTGTTATGAGAAACAAACATATCAACGGGCCTCACTTAATAAGATATTTATTTAGTGTATAATGGGCTGGTATTTGGGCCTTGGTCATACGATCCATCTTTAGTTATTCACCCACCATGACCATTCCACCAATACCATCTCTGTGGGTTCTGATCAGTTATCTTTCTAAACCCTAAATTCACCTCTGCTCTCTGTCTGTATACGCTCCGTTCCTTCAAATCTTAGTTTATCCGATCAATCAAGAGTCAGAAACCCTGTAACCATGGCGTCGACGGATCAAACAGTGCTGCAGTTCTTTCCATTGTCAACCAGTCTCTCAGCCAAGGTTCATCCTCTTGTTATCTTCAACATATGTGACTGTTTCGTCAGACGACCAGACCAGGCTGAAAGAGTCATCGGAACGCTTCTTGGATCCGTTCTTCCTGATGGAACTGTTGATATTCGTAATTCTTATGTCGTTCCTCACAACGAATCTTCTGACCAGGTTCTATAATAATTCTATTTTTTTTTGTTTTGTTTTGAATATTTGATATAATAATTAATTTTTCTTCTGACATTTTTTTATGATGTTTTTATGTATATTGTTTTAAGGTTGCTCTGGATATAGATTATCATCACAATATGTTGTCATCTCACCAGAAGGTCAACCCGAAAGAAGTTATTGTTGGATGGTAATTCCTTATTAATTAAAACGTTTTAACTTTTTATTCTGATGTTCTGTTAATTTGCACAGTTGTCTTGCTTTACATGTTGGCAACTTTCAGTTGGATTGTGTTCTTGGTATGAATCTTTGAAAATGTTAATCGGTTGATTAGTAAGGTTCGAGTAAATAGTTAAGAGACATAGTTCTATAGTGAATGTAGCTTACTATAGAACATAGTTGTCGATGGTTCGAGGCGCACTAAAGGCCCAAAGGGCGAGCGTTGGGCTTTAGTGCACGGCTCTTAAAAAGCAAGGATTTTTTAGATGAGGCGTATAGTTTAAAAATACAATTTGTAGGGGTATTAAACACGTTTTAAACTCCTTTAGGGGCCGGTTTACGTTGATTCCAGGCTTGTTTAGGGTTGGTATAATTGTTTTAGACTATGCGTATAGCATAATTGTCAACACTAGGCCTGAAAATGGGGCTTTTAAAGCAAAGCGAGAAAGGTGTGTTGGGCCGAGGCATGCACGTGGTGAGCCTTGACAACAGAGCTATAGAGTGCATACTGAAATTTGAAATAGTTAGTTGAAGTATTCATTCATTAGATAAATGTTTATTTTGTAGCCATTCATATGCCTGAAGCTGCATCCTACATTCTGTCTGTTTTTGCTATTCGAGGCAAAGTTAGATTGCATTAGAATTTAGACTTGGATTCCTCTTGACATGGCTCTTCATGATTAGGTTGCAACCGTAGGCTCAATGTTAGATTACATCAGAATTTAGACTGGATTCCTCTTGACATGGCTCTTCATGATTAGGTTGCTCCTGTAGGCTCATATATGCATCGGGAAAGCTGCAACACAATGTATGATGATACTTAATATAGGCTACTTGCTTCAAAACAATCATATGTTTTAAGTAAATCCTTACAAAATAAGGAACAATGGCAATCAAGGAGCCACATGTTACATTACATAGTTATCACATGAGAAAAGGAGTTTACCTTGGAAGTTAGAACCTGTCTTAGAGCATTCACATTTGGTTCTCCATGTATTTGTGAATTCTCCATATTGTGACAAGTGGTTGTGAGTGGAGTAGGAGAGAGAAAAGTTTACTATTTATCTCTGTATTTGGTACGACAGTGTTCATCCTCTATAATTTTTTAATAGTTTTTGAAAGTGGCTGTGAGTGGAGGAGAGAGAGGAAAGGCAATGATATAAGTATAAAAAGTATTATTTAATAGAAAAGGAGAAAGAAAAAGGTAGTGATTTTTTAGTGTAATTATAGAGATGGAGATAGAGATGCTACTGTGAATGCCCTTAATTTTGTAAACCAAAGATGCGTAGTATCTCTAATTAACTTATACTGAGAGGTATAGAATAGATGATTGAGGATTTCCTTCTGCATCTTTTACATCTCACACATTCTAATTCTTGCAAGTAAATATACCATGTATAGGTAGAAGAGGATGATAAGTTTCTTTAGCATTATCATTGCTCAACTTTGATAATATCATTTCAAATTTGCTTTAGGTTTTCAACTGGATTTGGTGTTACGGGTGGCAGTGCTCTTATCCATGAGTTTTATTCTCGAGAAATTGCAAACCCTGTTCATTTGACAGTTGACACCGGTTTCACAAATGGGGAAGCCTCCATCAAAGCTTTTGTCTCTGTTAATTTATCTTTGGGTGATCAGCAACTCGCTGCTCAGTTTCAAGAAATTCCTCTGGATCTGCGTATGGTTGAAGCTGAGCGTATTGGATGTATGTCTTATAACACATATCCTTGATTTAGTGAAGTATGTTGATGGTTAAGCTAATGTATGATGTATGATTGTAGTTGACATTCTGAAGACCACAGCAGCTGACAAACTCCCGACCGATATGGAGGGAATGGAAGCCACAATGGAACGGTTGCTAGCACTTATAGATGATACCTACAAATATGTTGATGATGTTGTGGTGAGTTCGGTTCCATACTAGCATATAATTTTAAGCGTTTTTTCATGTAATTAAATATAAAATTTTATTCTTCCAGGAAGGGCGTGTTGCACCAGATAACACCATTGGAAGATTTATATCAGATACTGTATCCTCCATTCCAAAGATATCTCCATCAGCTTTTGATAAGCTTGTGAATGATAGTCTACAGGTAAAAAAAGATCTACCTCACCTGTAAAGAAAAGCCCTTACGAAATTTACTTGTTAATATTCTTAAAATACCCTTCATCTGATAAATTTTGTTAAAATTATAGCACTGCACACATATTAGTACTTTTATTTGGTGTTGATGTTATCTTTTTGTTATCATGCAGGACCAATTGCTGTTAATATACTTGTCAAGCATTACAAGGACACAACTCAGCTTAGCAGAGAAATTGAACACAGCTGCCCAGATCCTATAAACCAAAGCTTATGTTCTGTTTTCTGCCGAAAAGGTTTATTTTTTTCAATTGTCGATGCAAGAATTTGTGAATTTTGTGAGGTTGGTTTTGTTAGGAAATGTTTGTAACATTGTTTTGGACATGTAATAGCTGCAGATTATTCTCCTTGAACTGATATTAATGGATGATACTACATTGAGGCTTAGTTTCAACAAGTTGCTTTCTCGTGTTATTTTATGAGAAAATCACAAATGTAGCCATTTTTTTTATGTGCTAAGCTTATCCAAGTTTATTCCTGTCACCGCTAAAAATTATGTTGTACACGAGTATGGCTATAGCTTATAGGTAACATAACTAGATATGTGATCATGGATTCGTATATTCGACAATAATTATAGGGGTTTAGCACAGACGTGAAAATCGATTCTTTTTGTGATTTTCTATAGTTTTCTTTCTTAGCATAATCTCGAATTGTTTTAAAGTTTTTTGCTTTTCATGAAACCCTTTAAGCTGAGGGGTATGGATCGGTGGATGGCATCGGTGAGCTGAGGTGGACACCCCCCCCCCCCTTCGGTGCGAGCGGTGGAAATACACCGTTCTCCCCGTCCACTTTCTCTCTCTTCATTCCTCTCTCTCTCTTCTCGATTCTGCTGAGGTGGCTTGGGTGGCTCGGGGGTGGTCGTTACCACACCCCTCAGCCTAAGCTTGACAAGTTGGGATAAGTTTAGGTGCAGCCTTTCAGGGACTGAGCTGGACAGTAATTAGACGGGAACTGTTGGGCTGCAATTATAGTCTTAAAACATGGGCTGGGCTCCCAGTTTTTTTGGTGATTTATCCTAGTAAATGGTTCATATCATATCTGCCGAGTGATAGCATTTCTGAGTTTATGTTATGATAAGCCTAATAATGATTTGACTTTAAAGGAAGACTCCATTATTTGGGTGAGGAATAGATTGAAATTTAATATTTTAAATTGAGATAGAGGGTGTCACTGTGATATATGTAATGTTATTGTGTAATTGTTGTTTTGTGGGATTGCTAGCTTCTTGTTGGCCCGGTTTTTATATATGTTTATAGAGTTCATGTTGTTAAAAAAATGTTTGATTTTACATATTCACTATTTTGCTGTGACCCGGTAAATATTTCTCTATTCAATACGCATGCCACAACCCTAACTGCTCAACCGGCGAGTTTTGATTTTTTTTAACAACTTATGTACCCACTAAACATACTTTTAAATCTACACAAATGTCCACCATGAGACAACCACCCTCAATCAATTAGGTTAGAAACAATTATACTACACTCCTCGATACCACTAGTCTACAAGTTCTTTGCTATTTGATGGGTTTGATGCTTACTACAAAGTTTACACAAACACAACTGCAATATGCGTTTACGTATGCAACAATCTTAAAAGACTTTATTAATGGAAAAACATAATTAGGATCCTAATCAGTTTGCTCGGTTGCTCCCTATCTTAACAGGGCTTTACTAGTTTCACATTGAACTAGCCTGAAAACAAGAATCGTATCAAAGAACAAATCGAAAACCATACAAGTATTACCTGTTTGGTTCGGTCCTGGCACGGTTTCTACCAATTGGATCATTGGGACCAGACCAAAAATAGCACAGGCCGAAGTCATGTCACATCAAGCTATAAAAAAAAGGTGATGAAATGGAAATGGGGATTCACTCCCATGAATGAAGGGAATGGTGGTCGGGTTAGTGATGTTTGCATTAACCAGAAAAGGACGGAAATCAGGGCCGCCTATATTTCACGCCTGCCTCTTACTACTCCATCGCTTGCTTTTTTTTTTTTTTTTATCGGTTTTCCCCATTTATGGATTCACACAAAATATTTGCTTCTACTTTTTCACTCTTTTAACACACATTTTTATTTACTACTCACTAACTTTAACTTTATACACAAACCATTTAAGGTCCCATTTTGCATAAAAATATGGTCTACTGATTTAGGTCTGAGGATACAGGTACTCCTTCCCAGTTTCACTACCCACCACTAGCTTCAGATTTAACCAGGGGTGACTCAAAAATTTTGAGGCCAAAACGAATAACAAAATTTTGGGCCCTTTTCGTAAAAAAAAAAACAAAAACGAAGGAAAAAGAAAAATTATTTCTTCCTATGGTTTAGACATCATCTATGTGTATGTATAATTATAGATCATAAATCTTAATGTCAACAATCTCAAAGTCAAGATCACTTAAATTATTTCTTCCTATGGGAGAGGGGAGTGAATCGTCATTGGGCGCTTGTGGGACACATGTGGGCGGGGGGAAGATGGGGGTGAGGAATATTATTATTATTATTTGTGTGTTAGATTAAAAAAAATCAGCCAATCAAAAGCCTCCAACACACTCCACCCTTTGCCCCCACGCCCATGGATTCTTCCTCGCCCCACCTCCCCTCCACGCCCATAGGAGGCGGTGTCCCCCCCCCCCCTCTCCCATGAAGAGCTCTCCTGCCCCACTCCCTCTACTCTTAAGACTATCCGGGGGGAAGGGGCTTCAAGCTCTCTACACCACCCCGTGGTGGCGTGGAAAGACGGGGGGGGGGGGGGGGGGCTTTGGGCGGGGAAGATTTCATGGGCGTGGGGGGGATGTTTGGGCTAGGTGGCATCTTTTGATTGGCTAGGTTTTTTTTAAAATCTAACACACAAACAATAATAATATTCCTTTCACCCCCTTTCCTCCCTTCAACTCCTCACAATTTTCACACTTTACACAGGATCTTACAAGTGTCACATAACGCTTCATCCCCCTCTTTCCCCCCCTCCACTCCTTATTATTCTAAACTGGCCATGAATTCAACCAATAATAGGTGGCCACTTTCAATGTACCACACGTTTTTTCCCATCCAAACGACAACTATATTAATATAAGTGGATGAGACTCTTTTTAAGTACCCCTAAACCATTTTTACTTTTTTAATTTAATTGAATATACACACTCCTACCCCTCTCTCTCTCCCCTTCCCTGTGTTGAGTATTACTTAGAGACGGATCCAATCCTTTTTTGTAAGTTTTGGTTTGAAAAAATAAAAAAAAAAAAAATAGTGAGAACCTTCCATGATTGGAAAAAAATTAGTGAGAATCTATAAAAAAGAACTACTAAAAAAATTCTTCAATCTGCCACTAATATTAATCACTGCAAACCTTACCTGCTTTACCCGCAAGAAGTACCCGAAGGTGCACGCCTACTCTTAATGGTTAATACTGCTACTATTATAATTGTTTTCAGTTGTTTTGTTTACTAAATAATGTGTAAATCCTACTAAAGAAAAAATTGTTGAAAAAATGGTGAATGGATTGTATTGAAATTATAATTTAGTAAATTATAATTATTAAGAAGACTCTTAATGTGATGAATTAAAGACTAAACTCTTAAGTAGAGGTTTTATGTTTTTGATTAGAGATTTTATTTCTTTTAATTAGAGATTTTATGTCACTTAATTAGAGACTTTATGTCTCAAATTAAGTCTCTAATTAAGAAGACTCTTCATACATCCATGTTATTATATAATGGCTTATGTTAAATATACCAAGTAAGAGGATTAATCCACCAATTTAGTCAAACTGTATTTAATGAGCTAATCTACCAACCAATTAAATAATGATTAAGTTATTATTTACTATTTATATTACTATACCACTATCACTTTTTTTATCATTTTATATTTTGTAGTACTATTATTAATAATATTGATACCAATATTAATAAAAAATAAATAACCTTTAATAAAAAATATAAATAAATACGAAAATGCAAAAGTTCATTATAAATAAATAAATAAATATACGAGTCTCTAATAAAAAAAGTAAACACGCAAACATTAAAATACTTAATCAACTAGATCGACAAAACCACTTTCACGGTGACAAAGTTGGATATATAGTTCTAGACACGGACCATACATGGTTTCTCATCTAGTTGCAGACTGGCTAATGTTGCAAAAGTTCCAATAAGGCGTGATAGTAGGCATTGGGTACCCTTCTTGTAATTCCACCATGATATAATGGTTCTCATCATTAACTAGGGCGATTGTAAGAGCTCTGTGATGTTAAATCTCTTCTAGACCACTCCAAAACGGTAAAATAGTCGTACTGCCTGACATGCTTAAAGAATGGACGATTACACCAAACTTATTAGCAATCAGAACACCTAGTGCTCGATATCCACAATTTCACGTAGATATCATATTGACTTTTTAACTCTTCTCTCATCATATGTCGAATGTACTCATCAGTGACGGATACAGAATTTTCATGTAGGGTGGGCACAATATCGGTCGGTTAAAAATAGATTAAAAACGACGATAAAATTACACAGTTTATTAAATATTTAAATATGATAACGACATACATCAATTACAACTATCCTCTACGTGTTTTCATTTTTTGAAAACGCTTGATTACATTTTCGTTAATAACATGAGACATATATCTACTTCTACAACACAAATTAACCAAGCGTTAATAATCGTCACAATACGATTGTGAAACAACATCAATTCACCAAACAATAATGTATATTAGCATTTAAACCAATATTAAAAATAAAATATGTACTAGAAACATTTTATCAATAGATAGCCACTGATTAAAATTATGAGATAAAGAGATTTTTATTAAAATATATATTAAAATAATGAGATTAAAAAAATATGAAATAAGAATTCTAACATCGTCATTTTGCAAAGATTTCGATGATGAAATATCTAGCTTCCTCTAAAAAATATCAATCGAATCCAAGGGAACATATTGATCTACATACAAATATAAATAAGTACTATTTTCTCTAAAATTATAGAATGGAGAGTTTAAAACAATAAATTGGATGTACATAAACATACTTACATGAAGTTATATCTTTTTATGGTGTGTTTCATGATTCGAATTTGTCTATTCTTTAAAGAAGCCCTTCGAAAAAAAATGATTTGAGTTAAAAAAGAATAAAGATTCTATTTTTATATGATATAATAATATATTTTTTCTTGTACATGTAATTTTTATGTCTTTTATTTTTTTAAAATGTCTCTCTCTATAAAAACAACATTAATAAATAGTAAAACAAAAAATAATGTTGATTAAAGAACAAACAAGTTAACTACACATTGACTATAAAAAAAATCGTAAAAGCTAATTTTTAGTAATAACAAAATAGTAAAAAAAAAAAAAACTTAAGCTAATTAAGCCTAAGTTATTATGGTTGTATTTATTGAGAGTATGGTGTAAATACCAACATCCTTTTTAAATGGTACAAGGTATTATGTACACATGGGGAAGCCAAAAGGTTTGACCAACTTGGTATGTTTAACAATACCCTTATATAATGGAAGGTTTTGTGCCTCATTTGATATAGAAAGAAAACGAAATACTCACACACACATATATGTAGAGAACAAACTCAATCGATGTCCGATTATCTTTCAGGCAAGTGTTCAACTCAGGCAGTGCACCACCACTGTTTAGAACCGGTGTACCCTGAGAACAGACCACGAATCTGTTTAATGGAATTTTATCAAACACAGGCCCGGTTCACGTTGATGATTTGTCTTTGATTTCAATAAAAATTACATACAAACTCTGAGCTATTTTAAATTACTTTCGTATCCTCCAATAAACACATAAAATTACTATGTTGACAATAAAATTAACTTTATATAATTACTATGGTGTACCCAAATGAACTCCCTTCTTTCTTAATCTTTTTTATTTTTTTCATTGTTTTTTAGTTTTTAGTAATTTGTTAAGAGATTGGAGACAAAGACAGAAAGGAACCGCAGCCAACTAAGGTTCCAAATGCAATAGGACAAAATGAACTAATTAAAATATTACTAATTTTGTCCCTGTTATCAAAGATAACTATTAAAAATTCATCGTGTATTATTAATTAGATCAAACGTCCAACATTTTGGGTTTTCAAAAAGAAAAGAAAAAAAAGCCAACATCTTAATGTATCACTTCGACACTTCACTAACACAAAAATACTTTACTAAGACTAGTGGGAAAGCCCGCGCGTTGCCGCGGGTGTGTAAATTTTTGTTTTGGGCTTGTTCTGTGACTGAGTCTACGTATCTTGTTTATCAATTACTTACCCAAATATCGATATGAGTTTGGTTTATTATGGAATTGTTATGATATCAATACTCTGGGTATAGGAACCAAAAAAACTTTAGTGTGAATAAATGGTTGGTCAAATTGTCAAAATGGATATATGAGTGGTTTTCCTTCTTCATCTCACATGGCTAGCCTTACGAAGACATTTATGAGGTAATAGTTTTTTATCCTAATTTTCAAGGCCCAAAAGAATGTAGTTTTCTTATATTTGATTTATTGTTTTAAACTATATTTTCAGTTTATATAAAAACAAACGCATATAGAAACCAATATATATTTTTAATAACTTTACAAACTTTAAATAGTTTACTTTACTTGAACTATACATAGTTCATCCACGGCTCGCCGATCAAATTAGTAAGAGTTGATAGTATTCATGTGCACATCCGCTCTGTCAGTCCACACAAACTCTCCCCTTTCAATTTGCTTATCTATCTGATTCAAACATTCAATAATACTATCATTATCGTTTAAACTCATCAACCCTGGCCAAAGTGACAAACACATACAATTACACACACAGACACACACCTAACCACAAGAAAATCGAATTCAAACCAAATCAATCGTACAACATACCAGAACCTTGGTTTTCGGATTGAAAAGTTCTTGAATATTCCTTGATTTCCATAGGCGAAGTCTCGAAATCACTAATCTCACATTGGTCATGAGCCGCGCCGTTGTTGAATTAGTCTTCATTTACGTTATTGGAATAACATATCGACATTTAAATCATGAAATTAGAATTCATAGTTAGATAACAATTCCTGATTTAAGCAAATAACAATTCACAAAATCCTCTAAAACCATAGATCGAAGTAATTCGAATAGTAAATTGACAGATCCGATAATCTCTTACTTAAAATTTACAGTTTGCATTTGCCGCGTTCCAGCCCTCACCTCACTGTTGCAACCCTCACCTCCCCGTCATATTCCGCTCCTCGCCGCCACCGTGGCCCACTCTTCGCCGTAGCAGCTCGGTCCTCGTCGTCATGGCCTGCTCTTCGCCACCCTTGTCTCAACACCTTCATAGTTTAGCTCTATTTGTAATTTAGTGTTTGTGTTCCGTTGATTTTACATATTAATGGAATTGTGCATGGTAGAGTCGAAAGTACAACCCGAGTATTGCAAACACAACCCATTCCTGGTTCCTAACATTCCATTCCATAAAAACTGCACGATGTGGATAATCAATCAGTCATATTCATGATCATATGTTGAATGCTAAATATGGTTTGTAAGGATGACCATTAGAAAATTCAAAATTGATCACTTTAGAAGATGACATGATAGGTTCGGTTACATTTTTTATCCTCAAGCAACAATAATATAAAAAAATTAGCATATTCTTTCTATATTTCTAAATTCAGGAGTTTTTTTAAAAAATTAAAGTAAACCATAACATTGTATTAGGCCTTGCTTGGAAAACAGGTCTTTAACACAGCTTGTATTCAAGGTCTTTATCTCAACCTTGCTCATAAGATATACTATTTTTCCTATTATATATAGCTAGGTAGTCAAAGGCACAAGTCACACATAAGGCACAATGGTCTAAGCGCATGGCTCAAAAACTTGTACACCTAAGACAAAAAATAGCTGTAGGCATAAATAGTTAAAAATTTAATAGTAAATACGTTTCTACAAATATAATAAGAAGTGATTTCCTTCTTGATACAAGTAAAAAAAATGGTTTTTGCAATGCGGTTCTCAACAGCCTGTCAAGGCTGGTTCATGTCGGCTAAGGCTGCCTTATGCCTGTATTAGTATAGCGTAAGCTGTCTTTAGTGTGGTTTAGGTAGGTTTTTGTTTAGTTCAGGCTGGTTCAAGTTGGTTTTTGGATAGTTCAGCTGGTTCAGGCTGTTTTGGAGCTAATTAGACCAAGGTGCTCACATTACATGCGCCTCGACCAAGGTTCTTGCCTCACGCACCTGAAGAACACTACCTTGCGTGTGTTCGAGGCGAGCATAAGCGTTGCCTGGCGCTCACCTTTAACTACATAGATATATAATATTATATATGGCATGTGAACAAACAGATTTGTATGATAGACTAATTTGACCGTTTCTTTTACTCTAAAAAGATTTGAAAATTTACCAACTTCATGCGGAGAAAAACCATTGATGAACACAAGCTACCTTCAGTTTGTTATTTTGTTAAAGACTTGGGTGATTAAAGTCATCCAATTTGCTTTTAGGGGGTTAACCACATCCTGTAGTTAAATTTATGTATTATATGTAATGACTTTTTATGATGTTTATAAAGTTGCGTATCTACAATTTGTCGCTTATATTCTTTTGGTCCAAAAACAGTACAAAAACTATGAGTTATGCGAGTACGAAAATACACGAATTTGGTTCGCGTACCATATATTATAGTCGACACAAAGGCAGTTTCTGTTATAATGTATTAAACAACCTTACCGGAGTTGCCTTGTCGGAATCTTCGCCGGAGGTTGGTTGGAAAGTTGATCCACATTTGATAGTTGTCGGATCTTAGCACAAAGTCGTAAGCATCTCCATTTTTGCTGGAGCTTGGTTCTCATCGTCGCCATGTCGCCGGAACCGTACGTAGTTTCCTTTTCCACCACTACCATAAAGAGTCTAGGAGCAAAGCACAGTTAATCGGAAGGGAATAAACATTTTATAGTTAATTTTGTCAGACAACAATTAATAAATAACAGAGAGTCATCTTTCCCCTCATCAATCACAACAAAGGCATATGTCAGGTACAAAAAGAGTTACTAAAGGCTCTGTTGTAAAACAAGGTCTCGAAGGCCGAGTACTCCCCGAATAATCGCTACAAGGTAGGTTGCCGAGTAACGATTACTCTACGCCTAGGTCGAGTACTCCCCGAGTACTCTCCGACTAGGCCGACAACTCCCGAGTACTCCCGACTCCGACTAGGGGGCGCCTAGCGACTTTTGCAACCATGACTAAAGGTTGATGTTTTCTTAAAAATATACAATCTATATAACGTTTAGTTCTACCCAGCAAATTCAATAGCGAGTAGCGAACATGCATTTTCTCAAACACCTTGAATCGATCTGTTTGTGTAAATAAAAATAAAAAAGAGGGAAATTAATCAACTTTACCTGCAAATAGCTGATATCTGGTACAGTGAAGAATTTTCTTTGAACCTGAAACCAGAAACATCTTTCATTGATTTCTTGATAAAAATAGACACTCAAATACAAAAGAAACCAACATCTTTACCTGCAAAATGCTGATATCCAGAAGAGTGGAAGGATCTTTCAAATAGGCAGGGGCAAAGATGGTAGTTGAATTGCAGGTTTCAAAGGGGTATTTCTATTTTACCCATAAAGCATCTTAAAGTTAAATCAATTTCCTATTTTATTTTACTCTTCTAAAATGGCTTGCACATCCTTGTACATGTTGCTTCAGCAAAAAAAACAAGCATTTTAAAACCCAACCAAGCTTTTTCCCAGCCTCTACACTGTCACCGCTCGTTTCTTTTCCGGAAAGGGACCGAAAATCAAGGGATTGCCATATTTACCTGACAGTCAACCAAACTAATCAACTCAATCCCTTTTGTCTCGCAATCCGAATACCACCAACTCATTTTGACCCGTAATTAACGGCAATTACAACCTGTAATCGTGACCCAATATCTCGGTCATCACTCACCATAATCAAACCGTCCATTTTCGAAAACCGTTTTATAAACCACACTTCACCACTCCGACGCAACATCCCCTCTGTCTCCGTCACGCACCACCATTATTCATCATTGTACTCCGACAATACCAAAACCGCAACTACACCGCCACCATTGGTCCCCGACTCACAATTCGGCCTGTACACCAACGCTCAAAGAGATTAAACCTATAATTCGTTCGACCATAACTACAAATGCAAACACTTGATTTCAAGAAAGCAATATGGAACCTTAAAACCCATACATAAGCAGAGGAA
The DNA here is from genome assembly GCA_030844895.1 of Ambrosia x helenae. Lineage (NCBI taxonomy): Eukaryota > Viridiplantae > Streptophyta > Magnoliopsida > Asterales > Asteraceae > Ambrosia > Ambrosia x helenae. The sequence continues at coordinate 77,369 of JAUTDX010007435.1, read as the reverse complement.
GAACGAAGAGTTATGATAAACAGATGAACATGTTGATATTCTTGTCCGGTTTTGTGATTGTGATTGTCAAGGATGAAGAAATAAAGACGAAGAGAAATGACAAAGAGGTGTTATTATGGGATCTGTATGGTCGGCTGAGCTTGTATTGATTATTATAAGGCTTCCAGTGTTTTATAATCATAGAGAGTAATAGATCTATGATGAACCGATTAGAAGATACATAAGAATAAGAATTAGAAGCGAAGAGTCACGTTGATGGTGGAAGTAAATGCCCTCAATTATCTTTCACATTACCCTTATCATTTATCACTGATTCATGGTTGTTACATGGAATATTCATTGATGGGGGAATGAATGCTTACCGTTTGATCAGAGAAGGTGAGTAGATGGAGGGTAGCAAGGGAATGAGAGGGTAGAATTGTAAATTTGTTTTGATATTGTAAAGGGTGTGGTGGGTGAAATGTCTATATTACCCTTTTAAGTGTCTTAATTGTCCCTAATATCCCTATAATACCCTTATGAAATAAGATTTATTTTCTTATACTTGTTGCTTTAAAAATTGTACCCATGTCAAAATTCCAATATGGTACATCACTCCTCCTTTATAATGTATTATAGATTATAGATAATATAATGCACTGTATTTTTTTAAATTGTAATTATTCTTGTATTTCGAAACAATCTAAGTCAAGTTCACCATTTAACAAACTAGATGGAGACATACATAACAATATAGTTCCAGAAAGTGGATAGTGGCGGAGCTTGGAAAAACAATTCGACGGGGGTGGGGAGAAAGTCACGTGACCCTTATAATGGTAGGGGCCGGACTTAATGCGTATAAATTTTTTGAACAAAAAGGCGTAAATATATATACACTACAGAGAAAAAGGGGTGGGGGTGCCTTGGGGGTCAAGGCACCCCCGCCTCAACTATCATTCGCCCATGAAAGTGGAGCACTGAAAGATCGCTATCACTTAGTGATGGATGTAACCTAGGTATAAATAAGTATCTAGTAATACTAATATACTATCGGGGGCATCTAATCATTTCTACTCATCTTGCTCTGACCCATAAATAAGGACTAGGAATTAGGTCTTCGTGTCCCTGTCACAATAGAGAGGGTGAAATTCTTGAATGTTTCTCATTCTAGTATCTTATCCCGTTTCTGTATCAAAAATGATCTAAGCGAGGCAAAATGAAAAGTTGTAAGTCGCTCGGGTTAAGTTTTTCACATTGATTTAAAAATCAAATTAAACCAATTTCAGTTTAAATCTAACACTTTTTCCATAGTTATTAATTGTTTATATAATTTGTTCCGGAGAAAAATGTTAAAAAATGATATTATAATTCATATTTTTAACAATGGTTGTTTTTGAAATTTAGTATATAACCAATTTTTAACATGGTGTTAATTTAAAAAATGTTAAGAAATGATATTATAATTCATAATATAGGAAGGCTTAATAAAAAAACCAAATGTACTAAATTTCAATGAACTACACATGATTTTAACTCTATGATTTCTGTCTCGATAATTTTTCATAAAAGTTAAGAGCATGGATGGTCAAGGACAAGGTTGGGAATTGGAGTGAGCAAATTGACCCTTTCACATCTTCCAACAATTACACTCCGACCACATAAGTTAAACAACATTTATTTATTTAAATACCCCAAACACTAGTATTTATTTTCTTTCAAAATTACTATAAAAAATAAAGATAATTTATTAACCCAAATAAAGTTTTATATATCATTAAATCACACATATGAAGCTTGGGTTAGTCATGTATGAAGTTATTTAATGATATATAATTTTTTTTATCTAATACCATGTCTTTTGTGTTTAGTTATGTATGGTTATTCAATAAAAGTTATTTTAATATTTATGTCTTTCAAAATCATGTCACTCTAACAACTTAATAACAATGAAAGCCATATAACATAACTTAAGGGAAGGGGCACCATCCCCATGTAGCCTTATGCCCACCAATCATACAGTGTCACGTCATTTTAACCTCAAACTAGCCTAAAATAGCTTAAACATTGAAAACGCCAAGCCCAAAGTAGCCTGAAACCAAGGACCCCACCATTTTACCATACCCTCTAATCACACACACACACCCCATGAGATGGTTCTAGGTGTGTAAACGAAGGCCCTAGACTGACTGGGCATGAGCTCGGCTCGCCATGCTTCTATGAAGCTCGAGCTCGGCTCGGTTTTAGCCTAATACTTTGAGCTCGAACTCGGCTCGAAAGTAAATCCCAAGGGCTCAAGCTCAGATTGACTCGGCTCAAAATAATTATAAAACACTTTAAAAGGAGTTAAAAGCTCGGCTCAAGCTCGCTTTGATAGCTTAAACGAGCCAAAGCTCCGCTCGAGCTCGACTTGCCAATGTTAAATAGTATGTATACTATATATAAAATAATAATATAAAATTTGTTTGCGCTTGTTTAGGCTCGCGAGCATAAACGGTCTTTGTATGAAAAGCTCGAGCTCGGGTTCGATAACTAAACGAGTCATGTTTCAAGCTCGGGCTCGTTAAGGCTCGGCTCGTTCGAGCTTTTTACCGATCTGATCCCGAGTAGCTCTCGAACCGTTGCGCATCATTTACACCCCTATATGGTTCCCACCCAAAAAAACCCACTTTTTTATTGTTTTTCTTTGGCTTATCTCTCTCTCTCTCTCAATATTTCGGCTTGGTGAAACTGATTTTTCAAGCCTAAATTGCAAGCCCCATAGCAAGGGGCAATGTAGCCACGAGGCTTCGTAAGCCCCATACCTCAAGCCGAAAGTGTCCCGTGCCCCTTAGTTTCTACTTTTTGGTTAACAAGAATTAAGAAGATAGTTAATAGTCATACACTTACGTGGTTCATGTGTTTGTCTTATTTGCATTGTAAATTTATACTTTACGAGAAAATAGGATACACAAATATTTTATGGTATAAGTATTTAATACATAAAAATATGAGACACAAAAATAAAATAAGACAAGAGATGATTCACTATGTGAAATACAAACGGCATCTAGTTGTGGTAACTTTGTAATTTCTTGTAAATTAACCTATTGAGGTTTTATAAATATTCACTAAGAAAACAGTTTTATTTGTAGTGTTTCGTTTATTTATAAGCAATAAAATACTTTGCGATTATATAAGCCTGAAATTTTGTATATATCTTGATTCTTGAATATGTTTAAGTCAACTTGTGTAAGAGTAAATTTGACTATATGACATACTTATTCTTTAGTTAATGATATTTATTAAGTTTATGGTCTCATTCTTATTTGATCATGCAGATATTTTATAAATTTGTAATGCCGATACACACAAAAGCCGATGAGGGAATCAATGTCCGTATATAATATAATTGATAATTTCCAAAAATTTGTCAACTGCAAATTTGTTTATTGTTTAAGATGTACGTTACTTAACTTTGTCAATTTTGATGTTATATGCAAAATTCATCATCGATGGTCCTTTTTTGTTGTATATTACCAACTAGGTTATCTACCCGTGTAATACACGAGTTAAATTTTGTGAGTTAACATGTCACAATTTTCGTGTCTCGTTCAACGTTTTTACATCTTTTTTTCTGGTTTAACGTACCATCACATCGCCCTAGTCTTAGATCAACTTAGTTATTATTTTATGTGTTTTAAGTATCGCTTGCGTGATTCAATGTTTTTACGTCTACTTACTTTCGGTTTTATTTTTTTCGTTGTTTGTTCTTTCTTTAACACAAGTTTTTTTTTTATGCTAGTGGTCATTGATGGTGATGTGCCATTAATATTATTTAAAACGATTTTATAGCTTTACGCCCCTGTGGCAATGCAGAACTTAATTCTAGTATACAATAATTTAAATAAGAAACATGCATAGATCTACGAGATTAACATTATAGTCTTAACTTTTATCAATCTAGTTCTAAAGTGCTAGTTAGATCAAAGAAAGTATAAAACTATACTAATATAAAAACAACCATTAACAACCACATTTTTAAAACTTAAATTAATCTGGTCACGTCAGAATACAAATACCATGAAACAAGAACGAGTCCATTGTGATACACAATATCCACGATATATAGTCCTTAGCAGATACCTGTAGTCCTATATATATACACATGAAATATATACCAAAGCCATATACCTGTAGTCCTGTCCTATATACACATGAAATATATAACGTTATATATTATGAAATAAATATAATAGCAAGTAACTTTATATTTAAAAAAATCTGATTTGTGAAACTTGTAAACTTTTTAAAACTTGATCAAATGGTCTTAACCACATTTGAACTAATTAAACATCATATCCTTTATAGCTAGCGTTGTTCATGATCTAGCTACACGTTCTACAATTTTTATCAAGGGTGTTCAACATTCATGCTCAACTACTTAAACTAAAAGAAGGCTATTATCTACAAGAAAAGAATCGGCCGGGACTCACATCGATCAAGCTATTTTAGCATTTGGGATTTAATCGAGACACAACTACACGAGTCATAATCAGACACAACCACAGGAATGCTCAACCTTGTGTGAATCAAAGCTGGAAGACTATCAATCCTTAGAGCCAAAAATGAAACTAATGTCTATCAACGTGTTATATTCTTTAATTAGCCAATGGACGTACAAATCCAAACCACCATAGCGTTGCTTGAAATCATGTTCTCAATAATAAAAAGTCGTCTGGATATCCTAATTAAATCAAAGTTCACTAACACTTTTTATTAATTAAAAGACATTACAAAAGCTGGTGGGTCAAAGGTCCCTTCTTGCCTATATATCTTTCGAATCAGACTTAAAGAGTGATTCACAGTCAAAACAACGACAACAAACCAAAACTAATCAGAAAAAAAAAAGATTATATACAATATATAGTAAAGAAAACAGATCGTGCTTGTTTCTTCATTTTATTTTATAAAAATGTGTTCGTTTTAAAAGTAAAATCAAGTGTAAATACTTTCCTTTTTTCCTTTTTACTTTCCTTTTTCTGGATACGGTAAAATAATTACAAGCATGCGTATCGTTGTTTATACACATGGGGTTTGATGCATTCCATATATTACTCATATAATTAAATAAATGTAATCTTTTTTTGCATTGTGCAAAAAGAGATACATGTTAGTGTTTATCCTTCTTTTCTTGATAAGCGTCTAATACTTGGTTCATGTGTGTAAGAGGTCATTTTATTATTATTATCATTATATAAATAGATATATCATATAACCAAGTTATCTTTGTTATTTCATCAACTAAAAAGTCACTCAAGTATCTAGATCTTTAATATTCATTTGAAAGTTTGATATTGAACACCAACTTTTAAAGATGGTCAAATATCTACACCTCTAGGATGTGTGCAAGACCTTCTTTTGATTTGAACTTTTCCCATTTTCGAAACTTCAAAATGCTAGTGAAAAGAGACAAATCATATGTTACAAAAAATGTTTGGTCAAATGTGTTTCCTCAACCTTCCAACAACCAATATGCAAAGTGATCTCCGTTGAAGTTCCCTAAAATAAAGCAACTCACTTTATCAAACAAAAGACAAATGCCATATGCCACCATAAAAGCCAATTTTAGTTTCTTTCTTCTTTGGCTTCATCAACCCCTTTATATGTCTTGCACTAGCTAGATATGGGTTTTTAACAACTATAATAACTTTTATATTAATTAAAAGATATATTAATAGATATTTAATTATTATAAGCTTAGTCAAATATTATATTGTATTATTTATAGGTATAGGTTCCTGTACAAAATGTGAAAAATCTATGTAGTCATTGTGTTTTAAATTTTGGCTATGATGTTTTCGATTCCTCTTGCATTGTACTATATTAAAAAACACCAAACGCAATAATTTAAAACATAATCAAATGTATTTTAGACATGAAACTTAAAACACACTGATTACTTTTTTCGCATAGTGTTTAAGATTGCGTGTCAAGAAATAAATTAGTTAGTGTTTTAAATTGTTACGTTTTGTGTTTTTCTATATAATATTGTGACAAAAGAATATAAAACATCATGCCTAAAATTTAAAACACAATGACTATATAGACTTCTAACACTTTGTACGAAAAATGCACTTTATACAGGAACCCCACCCATTATTTATAAACGAAAAGAGGTAATAACGTTTTTTGGCGACTAGTGACAATGAGAAGCAGTTAAGAAAATTTTACTGGAAAACAATAATACTTTCTTATGTGGTGGGAGCACTTAAAGCGCGACTTAAGCTAGCTATGTGGTTTTCTAAAGGATTTAAATTAGCTATTGCATTCTGGTTAACATGTATGTGAAAGAAACATTCTATTTATGACCGTCCTGAATGTTTTTCTTTGCTTTATTAAAGTTATTTGTCAGAAAGGGATAACGGCGCAGCTTGTTGCCTGTCTACCCTCTATTTTGATGTAACTTGGCAAATTTAACGAATGAAATTACCGGTTTAATTTAAAAAAAAAATTCAATAATAATAATAACAATTGTACCATTTTCAAACATATATCTAATGGTCATAATCAAGTAAAAACTAAATAAAATACAAGACAATAATTTTCAAAAAATAGAAAAAAATAAACTGAGGAGTGATGAGGGAACAGTGATCACAACCGTCCAACTCATAGCAGACAATTTAATCTTTGACTTTCAGTCACTGGCATTAACCATTTCCAATGTTTCTACTTTCCCACCACATGTATATAATTCACTAAACATACTGTTAAAAAATCATTTTCTTATGAATGAAATATATGATATTGCTTAAAATATATTCCAAATGTGAATAGACTGACGAAACGTAACTAACCAATCTTAGTTGTTAGTATCGTCAAACACATGTAACAAAGGGTTGAGTTAAACGTCAACGTTCTGTCCAACTCTTTTTCTATATGTGTTTAAAACAAAACAAAAACTAAAACTTATTGTTGAAGTAATAATGCATATTATTTTTTATTTTCATACCCTTAAAATATTTAAATGCAAATCTCCAAGAGGTGAAGTAGTGGTAAAATTATGATTCTCCTATAAAGAGGTATCAACTTCGTTTTTGTCATAACCTACTGAAAGCAATGCACCTAGTACAAAATGTGATTTACACGATCCTAGTGGTTAGACTGACCGTAGTGGGAAAGTTTTTGGGCGCTATATTACAAAATAAAGCCCCCATACCGCTACGGGGGCTTTATTGTTGAAAAACTGCTTTTGGTGCTATTCAAATAACGCCGGACCAATAAAACCCCCACCAATCAAATGATGCCACATCATACTCTCTCTCCTCTCTCTTATTATTTTATTATTTTTTTAATTTAAAAGATAAAATAAAATATTAATAGGGGCTTTATAAATAAAGCCCCACCACTACACCCTTTTTTCACTTTATCTCTCCATGCTAACTCAGCTGCAACGTGGACCAATCAGAAAAGGGGGCTTTATATATAAAGTCTCCCACTACACATGGTCTTAGCACGATACTGGTGGGGGTTTGTGAGTTTTCGATAATAGGTTTTCATTAAAACTTTGTTTAAAAAGGAGAAGCTAGCTTTTTTGAACGATAAGGAATGAAGTGCCAACTATCGTGACACCGGGTGCTGTGGCTAACTGCCAGTCCCTTGGCCCTCTCAGATGCGCGGAAATCTGAGTTGAATCGGCACCACCCGTATTCGCTTTTCACCTGAATGCCGCAGAAAATAATAAAAAGAGTAAAATCAAACCTTAGTAAAAGGAACACCAAATCTTTTCTCAAAACATTTCGTAAACTACCTCATTGAAAAAAGGAGAAGCTAGGTAATCTTAAAAAAAATGCCGCTTTGTGCATGTCTATCTGTATCAAAGATTACACAAAAAACCAAGCACAAAAAACATTTGAATTAAATAAAGGGATCAAATCCTCAAAACTCTCCCATCCCTTTCCTAAATTCAAAGCAGTGTTAGTATTATAATTACACACACTACTAAACAAAAACCTTATTTTCCTCCACTTACCAAATATAATAACCTTATAACTGTACTATATAATGCACCAACACGTACACTGCATCTTTTCAGTTCAGAAACAGCAGCTGATCACACACAAAAAGACCCAACGTTTCAGAAATCTAAATATGGATGAGGGAATGTCAGGTTTTGGTCTCAAACCTAGCCGCACCACTACTGGTGGCGGCAGTAAGTGTGGTCGGTGGAACCCTACTAATGAACAAGTTAAAGTCTTGACTGACTTGTTTAGGTCAGGTTTAAGAACACCAAGCACTGATCAGATACAAAAGATATCTTCCCAGTTGAGCTTTTATGGTAAGATTGAGAGCAAGAATGTTTTTTACTGGTTTCAGAACCATAAAGCTAGAGAACGACAGAAACGTCGTCGTGTTTATGTTGAAAGTGATCAAAATGATGACATTAATCATGTTACAAAACAACGTAAGTATGTTATGTTACATTATGTTATGTTATGTTACGTTATGTTATGTTATCTTATGTTTTTTTTAAATAATGTTTTATGTGACAATATGATTTATTTAGTTTGGTTTGTTGTGTTAATATGTAGATTTGGTTGAGGTGTCGGAATCTGGAAGGGTGGTAGAAACGTTACAGCTTTTTCCTGTGAACACTGTTGCCTTCTCTGATCAGTCAGAGAAGGCAAAAGTGTACACGAATGATCATGAATGCAAAGAGAATGCGTCACCGTATACAACCGTCTATACGTGTGGGACAGAAATGGAGAATAATTATCAACATCGACATCCATCGTTGGATCTACGTCTAAGTTTCATGTGAATCAAGAACAAAATGATTGTTTTATCATGAATATTAGTTCTTGAACGAACATTAATGTTGTTGATCACGTGTTTAGCTTGAACGATATAATGTAGTTGTTTTTAAGTTGTGATATATCTTCGTGTCGATCCTTTGTTTACAACGAAAAACAAGCACTAGTAAGTGATCAAGAACATCTATAATGATATTCATATGTAAAATGATGCGATTACTAAATGCTAATTAATTAACTTTGTTATGAAAGATTTGGCTTTGCAAGATATTTGTTTTCTCCATTAACCGTATCCACGTTTCATGATTCTACAATTATATATTTGTTGGTTGGTTCTCAACTTATATTGTTTATTAGATTATAAACCAAAAAGCTTGTAGTCTAGTAGATATCATAATGATGTTTATTTTAAAGTGGTTGAAGGTCCTAGTCTCATATTAAAAACAACAGTTAGATTGAGTAGAACTAGAGAGTGCGTGAGTTAGCCATTAAAAGAAAAAATATTATGATAAGAAATGTAAAATTGTTATCTAAGATGATCGAGTTTCAAGTTTTAACCAAGCCGATTTGGGTCGCACTAGTGAGCTTGTAAAAATTTTCAAGTCAATATGAACTCCTTTATTGGTTTAGTATAGTATAGTCACACAAATAAATAAGCCCATATAGATGTGCCCAAATAAGAAAGCCCAATATGCAGCCTACTACTTGGGCCTTGGGTCATGACTCTTGATCCTTTTTTCTATTTTGGAAACAAGAGTGTATGCAAGATTGCAAGTTGTTTATATCAAGAATAGACTTGGAATAGATTGCAAGTTGTTTGTACACGATAATTGAATGGATGCAATTTATCATTTTCTCTCCTTAGTTCCCTCTAGGTTATCACAAGTTTCCAGCTCAACAAATTTTGCCTTCTCTAAAATATGAAAATTAGACAATCCCAAAAGGAACTATTAAACATATCAAATCATTTAGCATGGAATTAATTGATTAAGTATTTTTTTTTTGTTTAAAAAAAATTACCGCATAAGTACATAAGGCTACCTGTTACCGAGTAACACCCCAACCATTTGGCAATGGAAGTCGGCGTTACTGGAGTTAAACACCACCCCGCCACATGGCATGATCAAAGGCATCTACTGATAGAGGCCGGGGGCCACATGATATTAAATATAATGTTTTCTCCATTCAGTGAAAGTACTCATAGAAAAGGCCAAAAGGGAAAATTATGATCATAAGTATTTGCAAAAAGCCAAATAAACAAAATGGTGAGGAAGTCACAGAATCCCATTCGCTTAAGAGGAAATGTGTCAAAAAGGTTGTCCTCTAGGAGTATAATAACTTGTGACCAACGTTTAAACCAATAAAAATGTGACACCCCACACAAATCACACAAAGAGTCTACGTAGACTTCAATTTAGCAAAGCGTCTTTAACATAGTCTTTACATTTGCAACCGGCTGCAAACCATGACTGAAACCGTCTACGCACTTCCTCTCAGGGTTGAGCCTAGCCGCTTCCTCAGGCTTCAGAAGGCATGTGGCTTCTAGCAGTTTCATATACCATTGTCTTTACGAAAAGTTTTTGTCACATTTAATTTTCTTCAAGATTGGTATATATGGTCGTTATCATGTTATAGAGGGACAAATGATGAGAGAATGGTCGGAACCAACAAAACAGACGTTTGTGAGACACATAGACCTACCGGGTGAGTTATGTCACTTGTTCAATGTCATAGCATATTTGAGGGTTGTTTGGTAGCCTCTTAATAATCATTCAGAGGCTACCTTCTAATGGTCCATAACCTCTGAATGTTTAAGAGACAACCATTAAGATATTACCTCTTAACCATTCATAATTAAGATTATATCTTAACCATTAAGAGACTATAAAATATTCAGAGGCTACCAAACAGCCCGTTCAAGTTAGAATGTTGTATGCTAGTTCATGTTACAAGGAGGAAGGCCAGCCAAGTTAAGGGAGATGGGTGGAGATGGGAAGGAGAAGTGACAATGATTGAAGGGGTTGTTTGGTAGCCTTTCAAAACCACCAACTTCAACAAGTGAAAACGTATATCAAATAGGCCAACACGTACTGTCGCACTTTCCTCATGTGAGACCGAATTCATTGTTGCAGCCTCTGCATCATGCCAGACTCTATAGTTAAGATTTTTATTCAGTTTAGGGGCTGTTTGGTTGATTAAGTGTTGAATTATTAAGATGGTCTGAATGGTTTAGAGGCTTTGAATGGTTAAGAGCTGAATCATTCAACATCCTTTAATAGTTTAATGGTTCAACACTTAATCATTCCATTCAGATGCTGATTAAAAGGCTACCAAACAGCCCCTAACATAAGTCAATAGCCGGTAAGCAAACCCCAAAGTATAAGGTCACTGGTTGATTTAAAAACACAAATAATAATAATTAATAATAATTTGTTCCGGGGTGGGCTAAACGTACCCCCCTTGTTACTTGTCATACCCTCCCCTTAGAAAACCACTTTAAAATTTATCAAATTCACCCCTTATATTTTTTTACATTTGTTGATTTTAAAAAGATTTAAACATGATTATCAATTCTACATTAATATTTTCGTGAATATTTAATAATTTATATTCAAATCTTTATTTTATATATCAAATGCATGTGATGGTTTGAATAGAAGTCATTTGATCATCTGAATTATGTTCTGTATACGTAAATGTTCATCAAAAAAAATTTGTTGTAGGCTTCTGTTGTAGAGATGGAAAACAGAATGAATAATATGGTGTGTGATGATTTGTCTTATTCAAAAAAGAATGCATAATACAATGAGCAAAATTCTTACTTCCAAACAATTTACCTTGGAAACATGTGTTTTGTTCTTTATATATATTAATAATCAAACAGCTCTAAAGATAACACAAGATCATCCACAAATTTGTAATACATATAAATAGAGATTATATATTTTAAATTTTGAAAAGGATATTGATAATCTTTTATAAGATTATAAAAATATTAATTCAAAAGATATAGACAAAATTACACTTTGTGTCCTTAATGTATTACTGAAATAATAAAACGTGTCCTTTAAAAAAATTTGTTGCATTTTATGTCCAAAATTTGCTTTTTTCTTGCATTTTATGTCCTTTATTACTAACTGGGTTAGTTTTCTCAGTTAACCTTAAAAGCATCAGGGGTATTTTTGTCCATTCACCACATTAAGGACACAAAGTGTTATTTTTTCCTTTTTTCTATTATACTTTAGTTTATTTGTGGGACCCACTCACCACCACTTCATTCATCTTCAACCTCCACCCACCACTTCATCTTCAACCTCCACCACTTCATCCAAATCAAGAATATATATCAACACCACATCCACCACCATCATCACCACCTGCCGCCACCCCCACCCACCCCTTTTCTCTCTCACCTGCCACCACCCTAACCATCACCAGTCACCACCGTGACCCCACCACCATCACCAACCACCACTGACCCTCTGTCGTGAACCACCGAACCAAACCCCTACGTGGAATCCTCCTTCGATAACCATCACCAAACAACAGATCTATCATTGATTCTCAGGCGTTTTTTACGGCTCTAACCTCTAGCAACAGCTGCGCCGGCCGAGCAAACCCCACAACCACACCCTCATCCCTACACATTTGGCTCAACTGATTATTATTGTTAGGGAAAGAGAGAGATCTGAGAGGAAGAGAGAAGCAGAGATCAATAGAGAGAGAGGGAGGGAGAGTCGACAGAGAGAGAGAGAGTGAGAGAGAGCATAGGAGTGAGAGACAGACGGAAAGAGGAGGAGACACGATGGCTCCGGCACCGGCACCGCCTTGTCACCCGATTAATCATCAATCCAAGTAAAACAAACCACCTCCGTTCTATATCTAGATCTGATGGTCTATTGTTATGATTGACGGCGGCAGTAGGGTTGTAGGAAGGTGGGTTATCTGTGGGGGTAATGGTGATCGATTGGTGGTGAAGGGAGACTATGGGCTGTGGTGGTCTTGGCGATCTCAGGTGGTGGTTATGGTGGACAGAAGCCGAGGTGAACAGAGGGACCGGTGGTGATTGATGATTGGTGGTGGTTGGTTTTGGGTGTTTGGGTTCAGGTCAGAGGAGACGGGTCAAATCGAGTATAATAAAAAAGGATAAAATGGTGGTGGTTGAAGATGAAGTTGTGGAGGTTGAAGATGAAGTGGTGGTGGGTGGAGGTTGAAGATGAAGTGGTGGTGGGTGGGTCCCACAAATAAAATAAAGTATAATAAAAAAATGATAAAATTACACTTTGTGTCCTTAATGTGGTGAATGGACAAAAATACCTCTGATGCTTTTGAGATTAACTGAGAAACTAACCCAGTTAGTCATAAAGGACATAAAATGCAAGAAAAAAGCAAATTTTGGACATAAAATGAAAAAAAAAAAAATTTAAGGACACGTTTCATTATTTCAGTGATACATTAAGGACACAAAGTGTAATTTTGTCAAAGATATAATATCAACTTTAGCAAAAAAAAATAAAATAAAAGGTTAAAACTGTATTATATAAAAACTTGAGGGGGGTATGATTAGTAAAAATAATATAAAAGGGGGTATATTTAGCAGCCCCCTTTGTTCCAAGCTAATAGGATTAATCATCATTAATTTTTATTAGAGATTAAATTACAAGCAGACAACAACACAATCTTCACAAACACAAATAGACAAAACAACAACGACATTAACATGAGTCTCCTGAAACATACTGCATGAACTCCTGGTCCAACTCCAGCTCCACCATTGTCTCCGGCGACAACACCACCTCCAAATCCACACTACCACCACCCGCGCGCCCAGGGAACGCGGAAATCTTCCCATCGAACTTATTCGCACGTCCACTTCTCACCGCCACTGGTTTCCCCCACCCGAAATCATTATCAAACATAGGAAACCTTGGCGAACTTCCCATCGTCAGCATGGCTCCATCAAAATTCCCCAAAGGAAAACACCGCGGGTCCTGCTCCCAATTGTGTACAAAACGACGCACCATCGTGTCGTCGTGTGATAACACGTTTTTATTCAGCTGCTCAGCACACCACCGTAGATCATGCGACAATACGTCGCCTGCTGTTGCGTACGTTGGGATACTTTGAATTGCATTACCAAAGTAATATGTTTCTAGCTTTGGTTCCAATCTGTGTCGGCAATTCACTGCCATCCTAAACGTTGTCGTTTTGGAGCTTGGAAATTTTCTGGCTCGTGTCACCGCTCGCCATAGCAACGCGCATAGCGATTGAAAAGAAGAAATCTCCGGTATTGGTACTGGTACTGGTACTGGTTCGGTTTTTGTAACTACCGCGTTTCGTAGCCAATTGCTAATTACTGTCGTTACATTTTCGTTCGAGGGTTTAATTGGATCATTACTATATTTTCCCATTACTTCAACAACGTTAATATTAATATTATCTCCATTTGGGAAACAATTTAATTTTTTTCCGTTATTAGTTGTGTCTTTTAGTTTTAAAATAGATTCTCTGCTGAAGCTAAAAATTCTCTCGGCTAGTGGGGCGAATTCATCAAACGTCACTTTCGGCCCACCAGCCGGGAGTTTTAATACTTCAGCCGAGATTAAAACTGACTCACGGGTAAAAGAGGGTTGCTTTGTCACCAAATTCACTCCTTTGCAAACCTCAGCAAACTTATTAATAAAATTCCATAAAGAAGTTCCATCAACAACCGCGTGATTAACCGAAAACCCGATGAAAACACCGTCAGCAAGCTCAGTCACTTGAACCGCCAACAGTGGGTTAAAATGGCCGTTATAGCTCACCATTCTATCAAAGGCGAAAAACCCTTTGACGCAATCCGTGACACGAATAGGGGAAATGATATCATTGACAGTAACATGAGTTGCATTGGCATGAATGAAGTGAGCACCTGCATCATTGCATGTTATATAGACGTAGCCGTTAGAGTCGGTTACTAGACGGCCTGCCAAAGGTGGGAAATGGGTTAGAGCGTTGGAAAGGGCTTGTCGAAGGCGAACGAGGAGGTCGGAAACAGCGAATGGCGGTCGAAGGAAGAGATTACCCTTCTGGATGTAGTGACAAGAGAGCATAGGGAGATCGGATGTGGATAGTTTGAGGTCAGGAAGGGTTGATGTGGTGGCTGGAAAGACAGTTGATTTGGATATGATTTGAGACATGATGGTTGGTTCACAAGGCATGATTGTTGGCTGGTTGTTTGTTAAAGAGGATTGAAAGTAGAGTGTAAAGGTGTGGTGAGAGTGTGAGGATATTGGATGGAGGTAGAGGGGGTATAAATAGGTGAGATGGGTTCATGAACATGATCGTGTTGCTTGGTTGTCATTAATAAGGTTGATTCTGTTTTGTTGGAGTTGACTATAATTATAACCAGAACAGAATTATATCCGATTGGCTGTCACGTGTATACACAATTGTTTTTTCAGTTTTTTGTTTATTATGAAACCTTGCAAATTATAGGATTATGAACTTATTAACGTTATTATTTTTAAAAACCTGTGATCACTTTTATATTACATTACAGTATATTATAACTTGCCTTTATATGTAAATGGAAAATTTTCAAAAAAAAAAAATCATATTATGTTATGTTATAGGGTATAGTTCGTGTAAAAAGTTCAGTTTTTCCTACGAAGTGTAGAAAGTCTATGTATGCATTGTATGTTCAATTTTAGGAAAGATGTTTAATATTCTTTTGATATTGTGTTATCTAGAAAACAACAAAAGTAATAATTTAAAACACAATCAACTGTATTTTAAGCATTAAATCTAAAACACCATACGAAAAACCATAATGAGCTGTAGTTCTAAAGAATTAATGTGTTTTACAATTTGATGCTTAGAATACTTGTGATTGTGTTTAAATAGTTACTTTTGTTGTTTTTATAAATAACACAATACTAAAAGAATATAAAACATTTCTCCTAAAATTTAAATCATAGTATCTCACTTCTTACACTTCTTAAGAAAAGTGAACTTTTTAGTCAGCTTCTTATATTATATTATATTATATTATACTATACTATACTATCACGTGACATTACATTACGTTACGTTATTTGATGTTATATTATTTAATTATTTAATACAAGTCATATAAAAAAACAAAAAGAATGAATACGTCGACTTAGAGCATTCACAGTAGCTTCCCCATCCCCCATTCCCTCACAACCAATCACATATTACACTAAAAATCATTACAGTTTCTCTCTTCTCCACTCACAACTACTTTAAACAAATACTAAAAAAAAATGCACCTTCCAGTTTTCCTCAAAAGATTCCCAAGTAACCCCAATTATACCGATCAACAGTAGATTCCCATTTTTCTTCACTCACAACCACTCACACTCACCCCATATAATTTTGAGAATATACTCACATAAAATGGGGAAGCTACATTTAATCATCAAAGCTTTTAGACCCTTCCCAAGTTCCAACTATTCTCAAGATAATTGAATGCGAACTTATAAAAAATTAAGTTCTATGTTAATATGAATCAAGAGTGAAGCGATACACTCGTATTTTATCATCCAACTTGTTTGTTAGTATGAAAATTTATTTAGATTTGTGAATAAAAAAATGATAGATTTTGCATATGTCGTAAGTATGTTATATCCCGGGATACCCAAATCCAATATTAAGACAATATATGTTATGATATAGCATAGACAAAAATGTACTATAATATTAGAAAGCAACATTATTAATCACGTGAATAAGAATTAAAATGTTTAATAAAGAGAGAATGTATGTTTGGATGTACCGCAATGACAGAATCAACCATTGCAGGGCGTGATTTAGGCGGTAGTCTTGAAGCTGTAGCTTTTTTTATTAATAAAACATTAAATAGTTTTTAATAAACCGTAATATAAAAAGAATTAGTTAAGAAAATAAATATTAAATAAATAAGAGATAAACATGAAATTATGAATTAATAATTATTTCATATAAAAAGACAAATAAGATAATAATAAGGTTTTTATTTATTATATAGTAAAGTAATAATAAATATAAAGACAGAGATAAAAAAATATAAAATAATAAATATTTGGTTAATTGGGTTATTTATAACCTAAAATTTTTGACGTTAATATAATGATTTAACACTAAGACTACATAGAGTTATAAGAGTAAGGGCAGAGCCCTCGCCCTGTCACGTAGCCACATAGATTATGTGGGTTTTGCCCTCCACATCAAAAAGTGCATGGAGGTGGTGTTGGGGTGCGGAGGAGCTTTGAAAGTACTAAAAAACATATCAAGTTTGAAAAAAAAAAGAGTAGAAAAGGGGCAACATCCTAGCATGGAGCGGTGTTGGGACTGTTGGCCCCAGACAATCAAAACAAACACAAACATGAGATATTTAGGAGACGAACTCATGACTCTTTAGTATTCAAACAAATCAACTAATTAGATCAATCTAATATAATTTTAAATAGTCAAACTATCAATTAAATACTAATTAATTAAATGCTTTCAAATTATCCCTTTAACTTTCAACAGGAGCATGGGGTGGGGGGGGTGCACCTCCCATCTCAACGCCCCATTCCGTATAGTCTATTCAATGTGAATAAGTATAAGACTATTAATGCGTTGATCATCTTTAGATGTTCACAAAGTCATATCTCCCATCTCAACGCCCCACTCCGTATAGTCTATTCAATGTGAATAAGTATAAGATTGGTAATGCGTTGATCATCTTTAGTTGTTCACAAAGTCATATTTCTAAACTAGGAGTGGGAGAACATCTGCTAGCCACATGTATCATGCCTGGTGTTTCAAATGGTAAGTTAGTACCATATACTTAGCTACATGTACTAGGTTAAAAGTTTCAAGATGCCCATCACCCCTCTCTACGCCCCACTCTGTATAGTCTATTCAATGTGAACAGGGTAGTTCGTAAAACATAAAAAAATATATACAAAAAATAGTAAGTGATGAAAAGTAGACATAAAAACGTTGAAACCATGTGCGCTTGTTGCAACGTGTTAATGCCAGATATTAGACGTAGAACGTTGAACCACAAACTTTGTGGCGTGTTAACTCGCAAAAATTTAAACTGAAACGTATTAAAAATACTTACTTTAGGGACCGATTTTTGCTACTCGTCCGAGTCCCAAAGACTATTTAGGATTCTCGGGAACAACCTTGTATATGTGTATGATAAAGCGTGTTTTATTTATTTGACACAATCAAATCTAATCATATAAATCTTTTTTGGAATGTAAATTATATCTGAGATGGATATAAATGATATTTCCTTGAATAAATGGAAGATTTGTTATTTGGGTAAGTGTTTTTGCAAAGTCAAATATTTGATTTGGATTGTATCTTTTTTGTGATCCGATGTTACAAGAAGGTTGATGATTATTAAAATGGACAGAAATAGATTTGCTGCGAACAAGGAAAGCATGAAAGTGCTGCGGCCACCTAATGATACGGAGCGTCGGAACCAAGAGCTTCTAATTACTACTTTTAGAAACCATTTTTTTAACGACCAACGAAAAATTTTATCAATCACCAACGCTAGTAGGATACTAAAATCACCCATGTACAACTGAAACTGTTAATTTGCCACCTAGTTTACAATTACTTTTAGAAACCATTTAATTTGTTTTTTTTTAAGGATTAGAAAAAAATACTTTTTACAATCCTATCAATATATTATAATAAAAAATGTTCTTTTTTCAACGTCAAACAACTTTTATTCATCACCAAAATTAACAAAAATAACGCTGGCAAGAAGCTAGACCATCATCAACAAACAACACCAAATTTACAATCAAACCCCATTACACACTTATTTGACGTTTTAACCACTGTTATCTCTTGAACAGAGGGATTTTCGATTTTATAAACAGTCTCAAATATGTTCTTGTATAATGTAAACTAAACCGTAAATTCATTCTAGTTTTGCAACAAGATTTTAGATTACACAAAATTTGACTCAAATTTCGTAAAATAGTTTAGCATTGAAACTTCATTTTCGTGATTAATTTGTCCCTTCAAAAAAAAAAAAAAATACGGTATGTTATCATTTTGTTCGCAACGACAATCATGCTTTGTGATAACTCACTTCTTACATCTAAGATGACACAATATTTTTTATGATGGTTTAAAGTGGATATTGCACAATTATATGTATAAACAGCGATTTAATGCGATCCACTCTTGGAAATAAAAAAAAAAAACAATCAACACTTGTGTACGTATTTTGATGTTAATTAGTATTTACGTATATCATTCAATTATGTAGTTATCTAAAATATTTGTTATGCTTAATCGTCATACATCCGTCATATAAGTACATGTAAACTTGTCTCAAGTTGATTGGTATAGTTATCTTTAATAAATGGATTCTATTTGAAATTGGATTCTAACATAAAAGAGATTTTCAATTTATTAGAAAAGAAATCGTGAAAGATATGGTTTGGGTCGAAAGTCCGGATCTGGATCTTCATTGGATCGCTCATTTGGCGCGTGTCATTGTCAATTTGTCACCCTAATTTGTACCACCATATCCAACCCGTTCCCCAGAAACTCAAACAATAAAACATGTGAATTTATGTTGACTAAATGTTTCAACTAATAATCGGAGTATTATGAATAAACAAAAGTAGCATCTAATAATAAACCCTAGTTACTCCGGAAAAGTCGGAGGCGGCAGAAGGTGAAATAGGATTGATTTCAACATGACGGGCAGGGAAAGATACAAACTGGATACTTGGTACGACGCTCCAACAAGGAAAGGCAAGCGACCTAAAGAAGATGAGAGACAGAAGAAGGATGGACCGGTGGTCACGAAGTTTTTCGTGTCAAACCTACCTGGTGGATGCGCATCGTCGGATCTGTTCGAGGTTCTTAAAGGATTTGGGAAGATTCATGGGATCTACATAGCGAGGAAGTACGACAGGCTTGGTAAAAGGTTTGGTTTTGTATCGTTTGTTAACGTCAAGGATCCGGTAGGGTTAGAGAAAGAGATGATTGATGTGTGGATCGGGTCTTTCAAACTTTACATCGTTTTAGCGAGGTTCGTTGATGGGGAGAAGATTGACTGGAAGGTTAACAAACGTTGGGTTCCTGTGGGTGAGAACAAGGGTGCTGAGAAAGAAGATGAGACGGTTCCGGTTGTCGTCAATGATCAATCCGGTCCTAGTTCGTCGGTTGGGCGCTCGTTTCGGGATACTCTCATTGGCAAGGTGGATGAGAACAAAATGGAGGATATAGTGATTGATGATGAGGTTATTGGGAATACTCACTGGAATGGGATGGCTTTGCTGGGTACAACCTTAGACTTGGAAAAGTTGACAGGGTTAAGGGATTGGCTAGATTCTATTCGGTTGAAGACGGTAGGTATTCGATATGTTGGTGGTCTGTCGGTACTCCTGGTGTTTGAGGATAAGGAGTGCATGGCTGAATTTTTGTCTACGAAAGAGGCGTGGGAGCTCTCGTTTATTTCTTTGGTAACATGGGAAGGACAAAGGGTGCATGGGGAACGACTTGCATGGCTGAAAATCTTTGGCATACCTCTCTGCTTGTTTGATGATCGTGTTTTCGAGAATATTGGAGCTAAGTTTGGTAGGGTGGTTAAGCTGCCTCAGGTGGACGAAGAGCTTCAGGATTATTCCAATGCGATTATTGGAGTCTTAAGTAATTCGGTCACCAGGATTAATCAGCAGCTCATGTTGCGGTGGCGGAATGAGACTTTTTCGTTGTTAGTAGAGGAAGACCTAGAAGATTGGATACGGACTGTATTGGCGGAGATGTGGATAAACTGGGGGATAGTAGCGGGGTTAATGAGATGGTGACTGAAGTTAACATCGGCTCTAATGGGGTGAATATTAATGGGGAGGGTAATTCTAATATTAATAAGGGTCTTTCAGGGGATGGTAATTTGGGTGTGGATAGAGAACATACAGGAAGAATTCGAGTACAGGGAGAGTTGGATGTAGGTGATGACTTTGGTTTTGTTATACCTGAAGGTATTGAAGCAAAGGGTGGGAAAAAGAAGAAACGTGGCTCTTTCAGGAAGAAGAATAGGTCAGAGAAGTCACCCTCCCCGACGGGTGCGGAGAGGCCGAAGAAGCGGGCAAGGGATGGCGATGATCCGTATGATATTGATAGGCTTATTTTTGGGGTACAACAACAACAGTGTGAGGAGGTGGCCAACGAGGTGGTTCAAGAAGAATTCGCTACGCCAGATTTGAATATGGAGTGTCATTCAGGTAGTAATTTTTTGGTCACTGGTGAGCAAGAAGCGGAGGCGGAGATAAATGGCACGGTGGCTCTGGGTCAGGCCTTGGGTGCGAATGGCATAGCTAGTTTTGAGAATGTGATTCGTAAGATGGTTAACGATGAAGGCTTCCAACAAGTTAATCAATGAATTGTATTTCTTGGAATATTAGAGGACTGGGTTCGAGTGGAAAAAGCTCTTGGGTTAGCAACTTAAAGAGGAGTAACGAAGTTAGTTGTGTTATGTTACAGGAGACGCAATTTCAGTCGTTGGAAGGGGTGGATGTTAGTAGGTTTTGGGGGAACGGAGTGTTCGAGTTCGATCATGTGGAGGCGGTAGGGAGGTCTGGAGGTTTAATTACATTGTGGGATCCTAAGATGTTTATGAAGTCTTCGGTGGTTAAGAGTAGGTATATTTTATGTGTTTCTGGGTACTTGAAAAGCGATGGTCAGAAGTGTTCGTTTGTTAATGTGTATTGTCCGCAAAAATTGGTTGATAAAAGAAGGGTTTGGGAGGAGATTAAGGCGCTTCAAACGAGCAATGAAGAGATGTGGGTTATAGCGGGGGATTTCAATTGTGTTAGAGATCGTTCGGAGCGGCGTAATACGAAGTTCCATGAAGGGGAGACTAATGAGTTCAACGAGTTTCTAAGTGAGGCGGAGTTGTATGAATTTTGTTTACGAGGGAGGAAGTTCACGCGTATAGTGGGCAATAAACTCAGTCGCATTGATCGAATTTTCGTTTCCTGGCCCATAGTCTTGAGGTGGAGTAATGCGGAGTATCGTGTTCTTGATCGAGTGGAGTCCGACCATAGCCCGTTATTGCTTAAAGTTGAATCTCGGAATTTCGGTCCAAAGCCATTTAGATTTTTTAGCTCCTGGATTAATAGGGAGGGATTGGAGAAAGTGGTTGAGGAAGTGGTGTCGAGTGGCGTGGGGAATGGGAAGCCAGACGAGAAGTTGCTTGTGAAATTTAGAAATCTTCGTGGAAAAATAAAGGAATGGCATGCTATATGGTTAAACAATGAGAAAGAGGAGGAGTTGGGTTTAAGGGGGTGACATCAGTGAACTGGAAGAAGCTTTGGAGGTGCGAGACTTAACAGAGGCCGAATGTTGGGTTATGGAGGAAGCCAATAAAAGATTGAAAGAGTTGGAGTCGCTTAGAACCCGGGACTGGAAACAAAAAGCTAGGCTTAGGTGGGCGAAGGAGGGGGATGCAAATTCTAGTTTTTTTCATGGGGTTATTAAGGCGCGAAGGGTGTCGAATTCCATACCGGGTTTAAATATTAATGGTGTGTGGGAGACGAGACCTAAAGAGATTAAAAAAGAGGTGTACCGGTTTTTCAAGGCTAAGTTTGTTGAAGATATGCATGAAAGACCGACGATCAGTGTGCATGGGGTTAAGACGCTTGAGTCAGTGGCTGCGGAAGGCCTAATAGCTCCGTTTTTGGAAAAAGAAATCAAGGAGGCGGTTTTCGAGTGCGGCAGTGAGAAGGCGCCAGGCCCTGATGGTTTTAACTTTTGTTTTATAAAAAAAATTTGGTCTTATTTTGCAGGCGATTTCTTGGAGATTTTTAAAGACTTTGCTGAGACGGGTGTTATTAGCAGGGGAGTGGGATCTTCGTTCATTACCTTGATCCCTAAGGTTAATGATCCGGTGGAGTTGGGGGAGTATAGGCCTATTAATCTTATAGGCGTTGTCAGTAAAGTGATCTCCAAAGTTCTTGCTAATCGTTTAAAGATGGTGATTGATGGTTTGATTTCCGAGACCCAGTCGGCATTCATAGCAGGTAGATATATTTTGGATGGGCCGCTCATTGTTAGTGAGATTCTTTCTTGGGCCAGACGTAGCGGTAAAGAGGTATTTCTGTTTAAGATTGATTTTGCTAAGGCATATGATAATGTAAATTGGGAGTTTTTAGTGTCGGTTATGAGACAGATGGGGTTCCCGGATAGGTGGTGCACGTGGATAAAGGGTATTTTAAGTTCGGCCCGGTCATCTGTCTTAGTAAATGGGTCCCCGACATTTGAATTCCCGTGTGAGAAAGGTTTGAGACAGGGAGATCCTATCTCTCCGTTTTTATTTATTATTGTTATGGAGGCCCTGGCTGGCATGATGAGAAAGGCGTGTGATATGGGTTCTTTTAGTGGTATTCTGCTCCCTAATAGTGATATGGTCTTATCGCATATTTTTTATGCGGATGACGCTATGATTATGGGTGAATGGTCGTCTAATAATTTTGAGACTCTAAGGCGCCTTCTTAGAGTTTTCCACTTGTGTTCGGGCCTGCGAATTAATATTCTCAAATCCACTCTGTTTGGAGTTGGGAAAAGTAGTGTGGAGGTGGAAGACATGGCTCGGGTTATGGGGTGTTGTTCGGGGACGACGCCGTTTAATTATCTCGGTATTACGGTGGGTGCGAATATGAATCGGATTAGTAACTGGGAGCCGGTGATTAAGGTGTTCAAGTCTCGACTTTCGAAATGGAAGTCTAAGGTGTTGTCTATTGGTGGCCGGTAGGTTTTGATCAAATCGGTCCTGGAGAGTCTTCCGTCATATTACTTTGCGTTGTACAAGGCCCCGGTTGCGGTGATTAATCGTTTGGAATCTATGATTAGGTCGTTTCTGTGGGGTGGTGATATGGATGAGAGAATAGTTCATTGGGTGGCTTGGGATAAGGTAACGCTCCCTAAAAAATATGGTGGGTTGGGTTTGAGTAGACTTGGGGATAGCAATAATGCTTTTCTTTTAAAATGGTTGTGGAGATTTCGCAATGAAAATGAGTCCTTGTGGAGAAGAGTGATTGTGGCTATCCATGGTTCGCTTAGACATTGGGGGGTGTATCCGTCTAAAACATGCTTCGCGGGCACATGGTCTAGAGTGATAAAGGCGTGTTCTAGTATTAAAGTGGGGGAAAACTATGGTATAAATATGATTCGTGGAGTGGTTGGTAGTGGTTCGGAGATTCGCTTTTGGTTGGACCCGTGGGTTTCTAACACCCCGTTAAAAATGTTGTTTCCTAATATATTCCGGCTTGAAAATCAGAAATGGTGCAAGGTAATGGACCGAATTGGTGTTAATGGCAGTAATGGTTTGGTTGCTTGGGATTGGCGGCAATATCCATCTTCAAGTCTCGAAGTCCAAGAGCTTTTAGATTGTCACAGAATTGTAGCGGCCCAGGTTGTTAATCAAGGTAGAGATAAATGGGCCTGGTTTGACCAGGGCCCAATAGCTTTTTCGGTACAAGAAGCAAAAGGGTGGATCTCTTCTTCGAGGTTGGGGGCCGAACCCACTGCAACGGATTTTATTTGGAGTAAATGGGTTCCGCTAAAATGTAACATTTTTATGTGGAGATTATGGTTAGATAGACTACCGTCTAAAGTGGCGCTGAGAAGAAGAAACATTGTGCATGGCGATTGTAGTTGTGATCTATGCGGTGGTATTGACGAAACGGTAGAGCACGTTTTCACTAGCTGTGGTTTAGCGATTGATGTGTGGAACGGTGTTGCCAAGTGGGTTCATCTTCCGCCTATTTTCTTATTCTCTATAAAAGATATCCTTGAAGTGGTTAGTAGTTCGGGTTGGTCGAAAAGAAGGAAAGCGATTCTATATGGTATTCTAGTGGTTACGTGTTGGCGTTTGTGGAAAGGTAGAAATGAAAGGTTGTTTAGTAACAAGAATAGGAACGTGGTGGAAATTGTGGCGGACGTTAAGAGTTTGAGCTTCCTTTGGTTTTGTAGTAGGGACAAAACGGATGGGGTGGATTGGAAGGGTTGGAAGAATTTTTCTTTTGATGTAATGTAATTGTTTGTGGGGTTTCCCTGCTTGGGATCCCTTTGTTTGTTGTGTTAATAAAATTCGCCTTTCAAAAAAAAAAAAAAAATCGGAGTATTTTATTATGAATCTTTTTTTTACTTGTATAAGATATTTTCCTCAATTGGTTTGTAAATGATAATACCATACGTAGTGGGGAGCTTTATTTATAAAGCCCTGTTTTTTATTGATCCACGTGGCAGCTGAGTCAGCATCTATAATCTATAACTTATAATAAAAGAATTGAAATTTGATGATGTGGCATTCAATGGATGCCTCAACCCCTTCTTAAATGTGCCACATGGCATCATGTAGGATTTTTTAATTTTTGAGTTTTTTAATAAATCTATATATATTATAATTATTTTAGGAAAAGATAAGAATTTATTTAAAAACAAAATTAAATTTTCTCTCTAATGGTTCCTCCCATAACTTTTAAATGTTAATATCTTTTATATACTAGATTTTTTGAAGAAAAAACTACACCAAATTAACGAGCGTTTTATAATCTTCCTAACGAGTACCATAGTGCTACATAAAAAACGGAGAAAAAATACAAATATTTTTGTATCCTACATGTCATAGTATTATGCAATCTCTCCTTTGAGAGATGTCACATGGGCAGTGATGTGGCAACTCTAGACCAATTAAAATAAGCAAATAATATATTAAAACATAATCTACTGAATTTAAATATTAAATCTTTATTATTTTCTCTCTCATGTTTTCTTCCATAACTTTTAAACGTTAATATCTTTCATATACAATATTTTTTAAAGAAAAAAATTACACCAAATTAACGAGCGTTTTATTATCTTTCCAACGAGTACCATAATGCTATATAAAAAAACAGAGAAAAAAATGACTATCTTTTGTAACCTGACAGGTATTGTGTCGGGTTTGGATTAGTTTAAAAAAAAATTGTCCCAAATACCCGAACTATATACCCATGAACTTTTTAACGCGTCACATAACCCTTAGACTAATACGTTCGATATTTGCAATATACGTGCACCATCATAAACTAAAAACTTTATAGTATGTAACTAAAATATATGTATGGTTATTATAATACTATTTCAATAAATAACTTTTTTTTTTCTTATTTCATGTTAGTTCTTTTTAGAATGATTGATTACAGTTTTCTAGCATGTAACTGTAAAGCGCACCAGTCTATTCCATATGTAAAATTGATATGTTATATTAGATATTTCAACCCGGGACACTCCGGGATAAAAGCTAGTAAAGAAATAAAATGAAAAAGGGGTGCAGTGGGGGAAGAAAAAAAGAGGGTGCTATTTATACAAAAAAAACTGATAAGCACATATTGTACACGTGGCAACTGAGGATTGGTTAGGCACTTTGGCATTTGGTGTTATATATATAACGCTTGGGCATGAATTTGTAATATGGAGCCCCTATGTTTTGGTGTTTGGGCTTTATTTTACAAAATAAAGCCCCATACAACGCCTACTACACCCGGACTAATATTATCATATTATAAAATACTACAGGTTATAGGTCCGTGTATTATACGGGTTGAAAAACGAAAATAATATATTTCAAAATCCATGTAACTAATTCTTATAAATGTAATTACATGTTACAAGCATACCTAGTGCTTTATCGTTCATCCAAACACACCCACATTTGACATAAAAACACTTTATTTTCTATAAATGTTTATGTCTATGGTGTGTAATGTGTGTGTGCCCTTATAAGAGGTTTTAGTACGTGAATAATAATAATAATAATAATAATAATAATAATAATAATAATAATAATAATAATAATAATAATAATAATAAAAATAAAATAAACATTAAGTGAGAGTTTATGATGAGTACCAATTTAGAAGCACTTGGGTCAAGACCTTGAATCAATCATTTTAGTGGTTGTGGGATTGAAGGATCAAAGAGACAAT
Organism: Ambrosia x helenae; assembly: GCA_030844895.1. NCBI lineage: Eukaryota > Viridiplantae > Streptophyta > Magnoliopsida > Asterales > Asteraceae > Ambrosia > Ambrosia x helenae. The sequence continues at coordinate 50,617 of JAUTDX010007435.1, read as the reverse complement.
GTCATAACCCTAAAAAAATGATGCTATCGTTGGCTCAATTTAATTCATTCTATAACTGGCAAATTACATTAAGATAGCAGGTAGACAGGTAACAAGTTGCGCCCTCGCCTCTTTCTAGGTAACAAAACCTAATATGTTAAAAACGAAACCCTAGGCCATTGGGGTCAAAATATTGTTGTGGACAACCCCTTGGACTCTGGTCAAGAAACGAACAGCTTACGACGTCAAGGAGCCAAATGTATCAAAAGCCAACGAGCAAAGGCATATGGATTATCTTCACGGGCTCAAGCATGCTTTTCAACTTTCTTTGACTCCGCCTTCATCATTGCTTACCCAACTACAAAACCATTATCTCGAAAACCGGGCTAGGGGGGAACACACCCGTAAGGTCAACAAGGTGTGTTTCCCACCGACCCAGCCAAAGGTATCAAAAACCACAGTACTTAAAAATTCAATGGAATGTTGCTAATCACCTTCTAACATTCCTATTCTCAAACCCTAATCTATTCAGTTACTCGGAAAATCAAATCAACAAAACATATATTAGCCCTGTTGTATTCTTTTGCTAAACAATTTCAAGTATCCAACAAATCTTAAAACAATATGCAAGCAGGTATCTCTAATATATATTCAAAATTATTGGTAAATCAAATGAATGAGAATAGAAGATAACGATTGAACGAACACTACACACTAATCAGTCAATCAATCAATCAATCAAAAGAAAGAATAAGAATCGTACCTTTGATATTCCTTGAAACATGTCCTCTTTTCCACTAATATTAGGGGTCGTATGAAAAGTTGTAGATTTGATTTTGGCAATCTCCACCAACGGCATTCTCTAGATTTTATTTAACGGGAAAGGAAAAGTTCAGCAGGCAGGGTGATTGAATGAGAATAAAGGTTTTGAAAAACAAAAGACAGGTTTTCTAAATTAGGTCTCATAACTGACCTGAACCCGTTTATCTGGGTTTAGGCGGAAAATTAAAGGTGAGATGCCCTCAATGAATGACAAATGTGTTGGGAATCGCTTGACCCGTTTGGATCTAAAACGGACATGAACCCGTTTATCCGGTTTATTAAAATTCTATTATTATATATATATATATATTATTTAAAATAAAATACATATTAATAACCTTTATTAATAAAAGAGCTAAAGCTTGTTATAGCAAAAACAATATATATTTACATCCGAATACGCAATCATATCATAGTGAAACACCAAATAACCGCACGACGAATCTACGAACGTTTCGCTAGATATCAAAATCATCTATCTTCGAATCACCCAAGAACACCTGGTGTCGATCCCTATCAACACGAATCACGAGACACCAAAACAAGGCAAAGACATGCCACCCGAAAGAGGCCCAACTCGCGGACCGAGAGGTGGTAAGGCGGCGATAATCCCGACTTTGTCGGGTTAGAAGGCAATAATCCCAACTTGAAAACTTGAATCTAGTAGGCTCAACTTGTATTGGTTTTTATTTCATTGGAACAAAACTAACTGGGTTTAACTCCACCCGCCTAAAGGCAGGACGGAAAATTGGTAAAACCTGAGTGTGATTAAATTAGAATATGAGACCTTTCAGTCCCAAAGCCTTAACCTCATTTCCAAGCCACTCCAACACAAGGGTGGGGGGCCATGGATACGAGTTAAATCACATTTTTTCTATTTTAACAATTTGACGTTCGAATTCATTATGATTCATGTTTAAAATATCTAATCTATTATTACAAAATAGTTAAACTGTGATATTATACATCAGTCCAGAGCCGCATGCCACGGGATTCGACAGAATTTATCAATTGAGCTTAGTTTATTTAAATATTACTAAAGAATAGAAGATAATCATTTGGTGTATTTTAACTACACAATTTAAAGTTTTAATTAATCACCTATTTTATTCGGCACCAACATCTAAATTACAAGCATGTGTGATTCATTTTTTTATAGATTCATCAATCATCATTGGATGAAGTATCTGAATAAAATGCAGATACCAAATCTTAGTACATGAATAAAAAAACCTGAAGTTATAAAAATGATTAGTTAACATAAAAAACAATTTATGACAAGTGTATGTCTTGGTTGTCATTCCAAAAATCCGAAAAAAGTCGGTTTAGTATGATCTGTAATCATATAATTACCATAAAAAGGTCGGTGTATTTCGGTTTATAAAATTTAGTCAATGATCATAACCGCCTTTTTCAACTCCTCGGCGACCATGCACATACACAGCTACGTCTGTCGTAAAATTACAAACAAAGTTAAATTTGAGTTATATACGTTTCGATGGAAGTTTAGTTCGAAAACTAGTCTGGTTGATTGTAGTCTATACTTTATGTTGCCGCGTAGCGTTTGGAAACAAGTCGGATCAAATAAAATACATTTTCATTCATTGGTATGAATTTGGATTACTCTATGTTTCATCATATTTAGTTTTGGAAATTAGTCGAGTTAATTGTAGTCTCTACTTTATCATGTCGTGTACACCGCAGCCGTAAAAACGCGACAGGTAAAAAACTAGTTGTCTCTTCTTTTAAAATATAATACATGGTTAGGATTAAATACACAAGACACTTTTTCTAGGAAGGGTGAGAAGGATTGTGATCCATTGATCACATATTTGAAGGGTTGAGATTAGTTTGTTTGAAAAAAATAAATAATAAATTAGAGGAAGAGCATAAAAGGAAAACCACATTTGTTGACTTTTTCTCTTCACATGTAATACATATGTCAATTCCCACCATCATTTTAAAACGTCTATAACTTTTTCATACGATATTTTTTTTTTCAAAAAAAATTTCACCATATTAACGAGCATTTTTTTATCTTTAATATGAGTACCCCATTGCTACATTAAAATTGAAAAAAAAAAAATTCGTGTTAAGTGGCTTTTCTTCTCCATTGTGTCTTCTGCTCGTTCATTGTGTTATAGTATGCACGTGTGCTTTATAAATATGTTATTTATGTTTTTTAGTCTACACATGATTTAACTTTGTCCATTGTGTTTTTAGTATGCTTTTCATTGTGTTTTACGCAAATGAGTTTTGTATTTAGGTGTACATTGTATTTTATTATGTTGTTCATTGTGTTTAAGTCTGTTATTCATTGTGTTTTAGTCTTCTGTTCATTGTGTTTTTAATATCTTGTCCATTGTGTTTTATTAGACTGTTCATTGTGTTTTATACCCTATTGTTCATTGCATATTTAATTTGTACTCATTGTGTTTTACGTTATCTCCATTGTGTCTTACGCAACTGGGTTTTCAACTTTTTTTTCAAAAGTATCCATTGTGTTTTAATCTTCTGTTCAGTGTATCCTTATTATCTCGTCCATTGTGTTTTACCTAATTGAGTTTTTGACTTTTTTTCAAAAGTATTCATTGTGTTTAAGTCTTCTGTTCATTGTGTCTTTAGTATGTCATCTATTGTATCTTACGCAACTGGGTTTTCAACTTTTTTTTTCAAAAGTATTATTGTGTTTTAGTCTTCTATTCATTGTGTCTTTAGTATGTCGTTCATTGTGTTTTACTAGACTCTTGATTATGTTTTATACCCTATATTTAATTGGTGTTCATTGTGTTTTACACTCCATTGTGTTTTACGCAAGTGGGTTTTTGAATTTTTTTTAAAAGTATAACAATATGGTACTCATATTAAAGATAAAAAGACGCTCAATTTTATGGTATAATTTTTTTTAAAAGAAGATGACGTACAAAAAAGTTACGGACATTTAAAAATGAAGGTGGAAATGGCATGTGACTTGCATGTGCATATGTTTTTGACAAAATTACCCCTCTCACTTGTTTAATTCTTTAGACACATGTCATTTTCTAGTGGCATCTCACCCTTCTCATTTTTTGTAGCCTTTGTAGAATAACTCAACCCTATAATACATTAGGGATGAGCATACAAGGTCGAATACCGATCTCGTCCCGTCCCGATCCCGATACCGAACCGAGGGTTTTCGGGATCGGTATCGGTACCCATATTTATGGATTTTCGGTTTCGGTATTATCGGTACGGGATCGGTATGGTATCGGTATTTTAAGGTAAAATACCGATACCAAACCGGTACCGTACCGTATGTGTTCCGTATCAGTATCGATATTGGTTTTTTGGACTTTTCGGTATCGGTGTTGTCGGGATCGGTATCAGTTCGGTACCGATACCGTCCCGAGCTCATCCCTATAATACATTATTATTCAACGGTATGAATTCGGATTACTCTACGTTTCAATATAAATTTAGTTCGGAAATTAGTCGAGTTAATTGCAATCTCTACTTTATCATGCGGTGTACGCAGTGGCGAAGCTTGAGAAATTAGTCCGGGGGGTCGGAAATCACCAGTCACGGGACGGGACGGGACCTAACTTTTTTATAGCTATGTTTCGGATTATATGTTCGGGTCGAGTCAAACATTTAAATATCACAGGCATCGTATCGACAGTCATCACATTGATTGTATGATATGTTCGGGTCGGTGATTCGATTCGGGTCGAGTCAAACATTTAAATATCACAGGCATCGTATCGACAGTCATCACATTGACTGTATGACACGAATAACATCCATCACAGTTTATTTAATAATCAATCTAATACAATTCATGACTGGGAGCTAGGGTTCCGATTTGAAGCAGAGAGCATCGTACCTCTGTTTTGGGAACATTCTTTCCAAAGAGACCAAAGACAATTCTTTTCCAATTGTGTACCTTGATGGCTTGATTATTTGAATGAAGACTTGAAAGTTGAAAAATGAAAGTATGAAATTACCAGGGTGAGATCGAGAGACGGAGTAGAGTACAGAGGGTTTAGAGTTTTTTTTAGGTATAGACTTTTAATTGGGCATTTTATTTGGGTTTTCCCTAAAGAAAAAAAAAAGCTAAATCAAATAATTCGATTGTACCTCTCAAAATGGGCCCAAAAGAAAAAAAAACAAAGAATAACGATAAACTCAGTAAAACAACTGATATTTTGGAATCTTGTACCGGATATATCGTTAGTTTTGGTTTAGATCTGCGTTCCCGATTCGGCGTACCGGAAACGGGTACAAAGTCTTACCAGATCGTTAAAATTGACCGTTCCCGATTCTCAAGAATTCCGACCTAATTTCAACCGGCACGCGTTTATTGTTTGGGTATGCAATTGGAAACACTAAGAAACACGTACCGAATCTTGATTCTTGAAGATTCTTGTAGTTCTGAAGAACCTTCTGTACACCACGAGCTGTATTGTAATGCTCTTCTCACAAAATGTATGGTCATACACGCTGATGGTGCATTTTAGAGTTAAAATAAGTTTAGGTTTTTAACATTTAACCCCTTCATTTTTCACTACTTTACATTTAATCTCTAAACTTGTAAATTTTTACATAAAAAAGTGTAAAATTAATTTGGACATTTAACATTTTAATTCCTTTATCTTTACTAGTTTACATGTAAAATGTTTCGTATATAATACGATGTACCAAATTATATGGTACACTGTATCACGTACGGGATTGGCGTTCCGAATGAGCCTACCCCCTCTCGTACCGATTTTTACATATGCACGACTCGCGTACCAGTTTTCGTACCGCGTTCCATGTGACTATGGTTTAGATAATATATCTATTTTTTCTTAAAAAAAAAGGGGGCTCGAAACCGTATATACCTAAAAAAAATTATACGGATACTATATAATCGGAACTTCTGAGCGAAAATTTCGGGGTCGACCGCCCCTCCCCGCCCCAAGCAACCTGCGCCCATGGGTGTACGCCGTCGCCGTAAAACACGACAAGTAATAAAGTAGTTATCTCTTAGACCGGTGGGTGTGGTTTAGCTCCGGCAAAGAAGACGGGCCGCCACGTCAACGACGGGCCTCCTTCACCGGGCCTGGGGTGTGGAACGACGGGCCGGCATCTTCTCTGACATGTCTCCGGCGGCCACCATCTTCTCCGGCGAGCTCCACCGCCTTCTTCTCCGGTGGAACGAGGTTTTTTTTAATTAATCTGCAAGCCCCTCTTCGAATTTTGGCCCTGCATCAACGGCTTCATCTTGCGGTCATGCAGTGCCGGTCCTAAGGGGGCGGTGTTGTCGGGCGGCATAGGCTTGCCGGTGCCATGCCGTGCCCCATACCCATAAGTCTTGTTTTGAAACTTAAAAAGAAATGCAAATTAACACAGCTAGTGAGATAACAAGTGAGACACGTCAATTATGGGTTAAAAAGTATTTTGTCTGCATATATAACCTACATGTGTAGGTATATATAGGGTATTTGAAAAATTGTGAACGAATTTGCTTATACAGATTTTTATATACAGTTTATGCATGTGTATGTAATACACACAATATTTTAAAAAAAATGAATCATTGGTAATAAAAAAAAATAGTAGTATATTTTAAACTTAGTACGTAGTATTTGTAATGACTTGCACCCATAGTTAAATAAAAACAACTTTGAATAACCAAATGCCATATGTTAATATTTATATCGTAAATTATAAGATGTCAACAAACAACGGGTTCCATCAAGGCTCAATCAACCACTTTATGAGATGCCAAGTATTCAAAACATAATGTCCATCCACCCATGGTTCGATTGTGTCTTGACCCCAGTGGCTCAAGTCACAACCCACTAAGACGTTTTGTCTTTGACTTTCTTATTAGTGGGCAAAGACTATAGAGGTGGGGATTATTAGCAACATTTAATCAATTAACTAATTTGACAAGCTTTTAACCAACTGAACTGTAACTCCCTAAGTTTGGGTTTATGATGGAGTTTTAGCTTAATATTTCACATCAACCAGTTTTATACCACCCGTACTTTCATTAGCTCTTTTTTTTTAACAGCGATTTTTTTTTTAAATGATATGCATATGAATTATTACTTAACAATGATCACCCCTTGACCTTGTTAATCTGCAACAAGGGTGGATCTATTAAGGAGTTATACCAGCGTTAAATGCCATTTATCTTTGTGTTTTCTTGTTGCTTCCCGTGCATATCCTTCCCAATGTTTTCTCCACATAAACTTCCACTTGGCTCTCGTCCCGATCTTTACCACCTCCATTCCTTCCACCCCTAGTAAATTTTTTGATGTGTTATACATTATTTGATATTCTTCTTTGGGGCTGTTTGGCAGCTTCATAATTCTTAGTGATTCCATTAGGATGTGATCTCTGAATCAGTCAAAGTTAAGTGTGTTTCGTTCACTGATTGGAGAACTCTGAATCATTCATCAAGCCTCTTACCCATTAAATTTCAAAATGATGATGGATGACAACTTTACCCCTTTATCCATTCAAAAGTGTTCATAACCCTCAGTCGGGCCCCTCACGCTCCACCACCTCGACCCACCACCAACTAGTCAGATTGAGCTAAGTCAAGCCTCTTAATGGTTCAGAGTGTCTTATCTAACTAGACTAAGCACTTACTGGCGCAAAGGTTGCCAAATAACCCCTTTATGTGTTATATATGCGTATTCAATACTCAACTAATATCAATTCACCAAACATTTTCAAAGAATATCATTAATGATAGAAAAAAATTAATAGGCATATGATTGTTCAATAATGCGGGGTGGGGACATGTCACCCCATAAAAAAAATAGTGTAATTTGTCGGCAAAAGTCCCAATTGCACCGCCATTGAAGTTTGGTTAAACCCCTGATCGGGCCCTAGAAAATAAATGTTGGATCCACCACTGGTCGAACCTATAAAGAGGGTGTTTGGGATTGAGTTTGGAAATGATTTATTAACTTATTGGCTTTTTGAAAAAACCTCATTTCAAAACCCACCAAAACCTAGCTTTTGATGACTTATTGGCTTTTTAAAAAATCCAATAAATCATTAGTCATTTCTAGACTCAATCCCAAACAAAATACATCTAGTGTTCCTAATGGGACATACAGGCGGTAAAGCGGTGTGCTCACAACCAAGCAGATGTGGGTTCGTATCTAGTAAAATGTAGGTGTGGTGATTTTAGTAATAGAGTAGATACAGGGCAGAGTGTGTATTCGCAGGTATAATAAATACTTCATTTAGTTTTGTGTGTACTAATTAACCCAATAATTATAGAGTATAATAAATACTCCAGTTGGGTTCGAGTTTCCAGAATAAAAGGGCTTCGAAGATTATTCAAGGTATAGTTATGGTCACGATGTGGGTTTTGTGGAGCGCTCGGAATGAAAAGACTTTCAAAGGTAAAGAAGTTCAAGTGGTGGAATTAGTCGCTAAAGTTAAGGCCATTTCTTTTCTTTGGCTTCGGTCTAGGTCCAAGTTTAATAGTTTGGTTTGGAAGGATTGGAAATTGTTCCCTTTGTATATGGTGTAGTTGTTTGCTTCGGTCCTTGTTTTGAGGACCGTTAGCGGTTTTTATTGAAGTTTACTTTTCAAAAAAAAAAAAAAAAATTATTTTATTGCTTGTATAAAATTTCGTTCTTCCATTTTGGAGTTATCCGAATATATTTTACATCACGATTGCCTTTAGTCTTCATTCTGATGTGACGCACAACACGCAATGCATTGAACTTCCGTTAGAATCGGGGAAAATTCAATGTTTTAAGTAAATATATTTCATCCGTAACGATCATACATATAAAATACTCATTATTGCACTAGCATATTTAAACTAGTATTATACCCGTCCGCTGGGACGGGTTTTTAAAATTTACTACATTCAAACTATGTGTACCTTAAAAATCTTGATAACATCTTATCTAACTGGAATTAGTATGTGAATAAGTTGATTACTTTATGTACATGTTAACTCAAATTTTGTTATTTAGCTGGCGTAATTTAACATCTTTGCTTCGTTATATAATCCGGTATTTTTTAAAGAAAAAAACAAAAAAATAACTAAATAGTTTGAAGCATATAAAGACATATTTGAATTATAAATGCATGAAACAAAGATAACAAAAGACCGTGAAACAAATGCAATATACAACTTTGCATTACTAAACACCCGGTGATCAAGGACGTAGCTTTTTTACGGTCCGAGGGGGCCCCGGTCCCCACCGATTTTTTTTTGTGCAATAGTGGAATTTTGCGATTTTCGTAGGTAAATTGAGTCCGGGTTAAGTTCGGCCCCAACCGATTCAAGAACCAAGCTTCGCTAGTACCGGTGATGACACGTAAAGAACATATTAGTATTTGAAATACATCAATAACACTTTATGGCCTTATATGAATTGCTAGTAATAAATTACAGTTAGCCATATGTCATATTCGTGATGATTCTACCCTTAGTGAGTTTGTATAGGCCCACATTGTACCACGTCTACACTTTACCCATAAAAGCACGTAATCACTCAAATAATCTATATCCAATCCAACAACATCTAATTGTGGGTTGCATAACTCACAAGTTTTTAAGCCGGATACCATTTGGCATGTGTGTAAGTGGGTTCCAATAAGCATCTCACCAATCTCTTGCAAACAAACCCATAACAATCCATCAAAACTTGTTAGAAGCTTTACATCAGACAAAGAATGTTCAAATGGAAGTTGAAATGGTCTTTGAAACATGTTCAAACAACGGGAAAGACATATACTAAGCGGTCCACTTGCCATAAAGTTCTAGCAATAGACAGTTGATATGCGGCGACAATGCGACATAGGAAAGTTACGCATTGACCAGTCAACACGGTATAATAATATAATAGTATTATATTATCAATAAAACAAAAAATAATATCATATAATAAATCAAATTCATTAGCCCTATTTTTTTTTCTTTTGATAAGATGCACATTTACAATATAAAAAAAATTTATGCGTGCAAATCATCTTTATTTCGTTGCGTATAATTTACATATTTCAACTCGACCTGCGGCCCAGGATCTATACACTCTTATAAGCCCACTTATGCAATCTTTAACTTGAGTTCAATTTCTCTTGATGTAATTGCATCTAGAAATGGTGAATTGCAGTTTTATGATAGATGTATAGAAAGAAATTTGTGCATGTGATTACCGCTATTATTTATTGGTTAACAAACACAAAATTTAGGTACTATTCAGCTTTGTTATTTACACTAGGATGTTGTCGTTCGCTGCGCGTTGTGGCGGCGATGACCAACGCGCAACAACATTTTGGTTTCTAGACAACGTCGTTACTATATATATTGATAGCACACATTGTCGTTATATATGCACTATATATATTGATAGCATACATGGATGATGTTCCTAACGTCATAATCTAGTAATTGATTCTAGTATACAAATCAACAGAATTTCATTTACCATCCTTTATTCGGTTCCCCCATTGTGCTAGTTTTATTCAAGTAATATGTCCGCTTAAAATCTTCCTCTTCTGCATCACAAATGCTAAAAGAATAGCATTCGTAAATAAAAAACCATGTACAAGACAATATATACATAAAACTTAGTGTTATCATCATCAATTATGCACACAAACTCTGGTGAGCCTAAATAAAATTTGAACTTAATCATGTTAATACATAGGTCATAGAAACATAACATGATTATAAAACTTTAAAGTAATACTCGAAAACTGGATTTTATGTGGGCTTCAACTTTTTCTTTGAATTTTTCTTCCTGGTGCAATGCCATAGGCTTTTAAGTAGTACATGTCTCATTGCACATTTAATTGACATCAGTGTTTCACAGCCAAAAGCAAACAAAAGCTACAAAGTAGAATAGACATCTTTAAAACATTATTTAACTTCATAATCAAACCAACTAACACTTGTTTTTCTTCAAGGAACCTAGTCACCCTCTGCTGTTGAATTCAAATTAACAATTCAGTAAAAATTAAAAATATCTTTTCCTTTCATTTTCAAATAGAAAATCAAAGAAAAATAAAATAATCCCAACATTATGATTTTTCTAAAATGCATCTTTTTTCCTTGTCTGTTCTACTAATTATAATATGTTAAATATACATATATAATGTATACTGTATAAGTCTGAACACGGTTCTAGATGCCTAAAACTGATCCAAAGCATGCAATTACAATTCTATATAAAAGATATATATAAAAAGGGAGGGGCTTTGATGATCAGCCTTGTGTTAAGATATCACTTTGAACATGGCCATCATAGTTTTTATATGTCCATATATAACCACCATCACTCTTAAAATCATAAGCAACCATATTTATAATGATACAGTGCTCTTACCTAGACATAATTACACAACCTCAAGTCCTCAACCTTTTCCAGTTAAATTCACAGACTTCTTGAAACTGACTAATACTACATTACCTTTCCATCATATTTCTTAAGAATGGTGTTCTTTGTGCTAAGATAAAGTTGCCATTTTCTGAGACACCATGTTCATTGAGGCTCCAACAGATGTAACAATTGTCTGTTCAATTACTTGAACAAAAACGACTTATAGATCAGATTGAATGACATACCAATATGACAGATGATCGAAAGATATAGTGAACTGGAAGACATACCTCATCAACATTGACAAAGATACTCCGCATCACCGGTGTGAAGTTTAAAAATACATAAGATACATACCTCTGCAATCATGGCGATCACAACATCAACTTCCTAATAAAAGGTCTACAAAGTTACTATAGACATAAGATGCCAATGGTGGGAAGAATTTGAGAATATTACAAAATATAGTGATAAATTAGGATACTTTACAATTATAAAAAGTGTTACAAAAATACATGAACAATAAGAGATAGAATATAGATTCACAATCTCACATTAAGCATATAAGCATTCCATTATTCCTGTATTCAACGTTTTCAAGAAATTTCACCAAGAAACTGTTTATACCTCTTTTTCCTTATTTTGTGCTCAGATTGAACTGATCGTCCTAAAACATAGATTACTACAGCGGACAGCCGTATACCAATGACTTCGATTACCATCAAGGCGAGTTCGGTAAGTAGAAACTGCCATTGCGCATGTGCGGCACCGCTTTTGATCCATATTCCGGTGGATGGAAGCCTGTGAACACTATACTTTAGTAAACATGAGTTTCAACAATAAAATTTGGTATCGAATCCATTTTATATACCTTTTATAATGTGAACTATCTCTGTCTAGGTGAGTAAGGGTACCACCTTGAATAACTATAATTCTATAAACCAGCAAAACACTCGGAGTGAACGATGTCATTGAAGAATGATGAGCATGGATCAAGGTTGATGAACAATCAGTGTTGAACCCAACTGGTTACATGTGGACCCAATAAAACAATACTTAAAACATAGCCAAATAACATAACTGAAAAATTAGCAAATAACCACAAAAAAATATAACAATCCACGTCTTTTAAAAAATTCAACAAAAAGCATTCGATTAACAATCACGAAAACAAAAACAACTAATAAATCTATTATATTTCAAAGTTGAACCCAACTTCAAACCTGACTGTTGCCCCTAAACAATGCCCTTGGTAGCACTTGAGATTTTCAGCCACAAATCAGCACATTCCTTCCTGGTTGGTCCAGTGATGGCAGATCCTAAAATTATATAAAAAACCCATTAACAATGTCATCATGAAAGTTTTGTAATGTAAAATTGAAATGTGAATTTTAAACAACATAAAAATGATTAATTAAATGATGTGACTAACTTTCATTTATCCCTTCGCGTTGACAACAACACGAGCATCTCTTTCTCTGCATATGCATAAGGAAAATAAAAACTGGAATTCATAATAAATTAAAAAAAGAATACATAAGCTTATTGCGATGAAAGCAATTATATAAATCAAAGATATCAACGCCTGAAAACGCATATGCATAAAAATATGCAAATATACAAATAAGAAATATATAATTTGATATAACTATCAACAATATTGACATTCACAGTGACTGAAAGTTAACAACAATAAAACTAATGAAATGAGTGTATACCAGCACATAAGTAACAAAATGCAACAAAAAGGCATCATAATGTTAAAAACTGGTTTAGATGAGGAAACAATATACAACAAAATGACAAATATGTCTTGAATGGAAGCATTGAACAAATCAGATTGCCCAAACAGCTGAATCAAGAAGAATATTTTGAAGTGAGCAAATATAAAAATTAACATCTAAAAGTAACAGACTACTAAAATGAAAAATGTCCAAATAATTGCAACAATTATGCCTTCAATGGTAAATTGATCAATTAAGCCGGCATTTCAGAATGATACAACCTAAATAGATAATATAGCAATTTTAAAAAGATCCAACCCAAATAAATGATATAGCAATTTTCCAAATACAAATGATGCAGATATTAGCAGAGTAATAAATCAGTTGTGTTCGTGTTACGGAATACATATTAATCGCAATTCAAATCAGTATTAAATCGGCGTAAAACTAAAACGAATCAAAGAAACTGACCTTCAAAGCACATGAAAACACCGTCATTTGGACGCCATGGTTTGTGTTGACGAATTGTTTCCGGCCAGCGACAGGACTCACATGCTCACCTTCATTTAACACCACCACTCCTGTTGTCTCCGGCCAGCAAGAAAACTAAAATCGATAATCCAAATCACCCACCCCCAAAAGTTAGGGTTTTTTCACTTTAGATCGCAAGCAATAGAATTCAGATCACGATGATGGTGGACCTTTAGCTTCAGGCATCGATGATAATGGAACCTATACCCTCTTCGACGGTTGAGACGAGATACTGCTATAAAATCAAAGGTTGGAGCGTGGAACTCGATAGAGGGAAGTTGGAACTATTGTGAAAGCAATGAGATATGGAAGGGTGAATACATTTTTATAGCAGAGATGTAGTAAACGTGGGAAAAAAGTGGGTAATGGGGAGAGTGGAAACCTGAATCCCAAAAAATAGGAGATAGTAACTTGAGTTGAAAAAATGTAACTGCCAAATTTTTGGCATTTGGATGGCCCAGATTAATTTTAGACAATAACTACTTATTTATTGTGGTCAGGATTTAACAAAAAAACAGTTTTTGATGTGTTGACTGGAAGTTACATGGTGCTGAACAATATAATAATAATGTCCTTTCATTTTATAATTTCACTTCCGGTACCAATTTCTTTAGCACTTATCATTGAGTAAATTACATAAATGTTTCCTGTGGTTTGTTTAAAATCTTAGCTTTGTTCTTTTAAGCTTTTCTTCATTGGGTTAAGTCCCCATGATTAGCACTTTTTTAGCTTAACCCAAATAGCTAATGGAGTTAGTTTTTTATGTTAAATATCCTTTTGCCCTTGCTCATCAAAACAAAGCACAAGGACTATCCATTCAGGGATGAGATTGGTACAGTGTGGGTTCCGGTATCAAAAAACTGTTACCGAATCCAAAGCCAAAAGGAACGAAGACATGTTGGTTCTCAGTGTAAGCTTATTCGTGCTTCACAACCTTCTTTGACTCGGCCTTCAATACTGTTTGCCAAGGCACGGACTCGTATTCCCGAAGGCCTACAAGGGGAGACACTCCGGTGCAAGAAATATAGCTAAATATTCTTACTGATACTTACAAAATGAGCATTTTTTAAAAAATAATTATTAAGCTTAAATGATTTAAAATAATAAACAATTCTTTTCTTTTACATATTAATCACAATCTATTGAGTAATCTATAATACATTATAAAGGAGGAGTGATGTACAACAAGGTAATTTTCATTTCCGTACAACTTAAGAAGCAATATGTACAACATATTTAAGCAAGAAATTCAAGGGTATTATAGGCATACTTGTGACAATTAAGACACTTAGAGGGGTAATCTAGACATTTAACCCACCAACTTCTTTGTAATATGAAAACAAATTTCCATTACTACCCTTAATTTCCCTCCCAACCCCCCACAATGGCAAACAAATTGAAGCTTTTATTGTGGAGAATAAATGTTGTAACCCATTTGCATTCTCTTTATTAATTATCGGTTTGTAACCTATAATCATCCCCTTCCATGGAAATTCCTTAATTTTAAAAGTAAACTTCAGGGGAGTTAGTATTAGTGATATGATATCATTTTACCTTGGGAGGCTCTTTAAGAAATTAGGTGCATCTGATGATGTTTATTCAAAGGCTTGTTTCTTCCATATACATTTAGTGCTTTCACATGCATCTTGCTTCATGTGTATCACGGTATTATGTAATAATCTGATTAAATTCCAACAATTATTCTAGCTGGGAATTAGCAAAGACAAATCAGTTGTCCTTACGCGCACTGTTCAAAAAGATGTGAATCTCATCGGATTTGGTTAGTTCAGAGCACCCTGTCATCCTGTTTAATGCCTTCCCTTTTTAAGTTTTTTCAGTCCATATATAGTTCTGTATATTTTGATGTTTAGTGTGATATTTAACATATCAATAGTTGTTTATGATTGGATATAGTTTCCTGCTTACGCAAAAAGAAGAAAAAAAGTTGTTCGTTAATATAAGTTGATAAATTGCATAAGAAATGGTGATTGAGGACTCTTTTCACATTGTAATGTGCAGTTGAACGATTTTCTCTTGGAGTAAGAAATCCAACATCTTTCTTTGCAGGGGCATTGGTAAGTGAACATTCGCTTTTATGCAATGACAGTTTACTTGTTAATGTCATCAAAATTAAGGTATTCATAAACTTGTTTTTACTGGTTAAAGCAGAATTTTGAATACCTAGCTTAACGTTTTGTTTCAGGATATATCCCTTGAGTATTTCTTTGCTGGAGTTTGTTGTGGTGGCTTGATTACTCTTCCAATTCAGGTTATTTTATTTCTATATTCACATAATTTAGATCTTTTAAACAGCCCCACCCTTACTCGGATTGTATTAAGCTATGACCAAGTTAACAATACGTACACAATATATTCCATTTTTCCTCTGCATCTAAGCTTGGAATTGGCTTCTTACTAAGGGAATGCCCTTATTTGCCTTGGCCACTGTTGCAACAGTAGTGGTAAGAACATATTTTTTTACACAAATATTGCTTCTTTTTAGGACTAAGTAAGCTAATATTTTGTGTAATCAAACAGGGAATATGTACCATCTTCCCGTATGCCGTTTGAATGATTAACAATACTGGCAGCGATTTATAACCTACATTTGATTTTTAGGTTGTCCAAACAATTTGAGTTTTTTTTTTATTACATGCTAACACTTTCACTCTCTTTCTTAAATTTTATTAACTTGCACGTTGAAGTGTCATAGTTAATATAAAGATGCTAACTTTTAAGTTGCAATGATGGTAATTTAGATTACAACCTTTTAATTCTTTGTTAATTTTCTTGGCAATACCTTGTCGTTTAGGCTCTAAAGTTTTGTTTATTAAGCCTCCTTCATAGCACATATATTGAACAAATAACATTTTGTATCAGTTGTTTAAATATGATATGTTATGAACGTATCTCTGAACCTCAACTTATATGCACATTTTGGCTTTTGAGGTCTAACAGTTTAAGTTTTTAACTATTATTGAATTCATTTTCTTATCACGTTTAAAGAAAATGTTCCTGAGTAAAATGATTCATATTCCATTAAGATAATTAATTGATCACATATGATTGGCATATTTGTCATTCAGTCACTTCATAAAAACATGTTGGAACTTCCTGTATGGTTTTTTTTCTTTAATTCTATGTAGTTGAGCTAAACCAACAAGGTTGAGTTTACACTCTTATATGGTGGAGGTGCAATCTAAGGTGAATGAAGCCATACATCGGTTAGATAAGCAACTTGGAAGGAAACCAATAGTTTTGTTTTATTTATCGGTTAGACATCGGCTAAGCCATAGACATCGGCTAAGCCACCATGTTTTATATTTCTACTTTGAGCACCAATAGTTTTGTTTTATTCCAAACAAGAATCCGTTTAATAACTTTCAGATTATGTTTCGTGATATCCTTACCCATTAAACATATTTGTAAACTATATTTATGAATTTCAAATTTTAATAACTTGTGTTTATTGCTTACACCAACTACAACTTGTCGTTGCCTCATACTTCACATCCACATAACGAATCACCCGCAAACGCTATACACACATGACAGACTTCAAACTCCAACAACTACAAGGAGAAAAAACACACCCGCCGCAACGCGCGGGCATTCCCACTAGTTTAAAAAAAGAGAGAGAAAAAAAAAACACCTAAAGCGAATACCCAAAAACAAAAAGAAGACAAAACTAATAAAGGTTTGATGACTTTCAAATCTCCTCATCAGGTTCTATAATAATTGATTAACATATTTCAAATTACAATACGTACTGATTTGTTTTCATTATCCATGTTCATTAAATAAACCAGTAACTATGATTTCCAGCCAGTTCATTTGATCGCATCATCGCAACCATCCATTAATAGCAATAAGCTGTCATAACATATAGTATTTTCATTGAATCAAGATGTTTACAGACTCAAGCTCCACCTCAACATGATATCACTCAAGTGTACTTACTCTATCTAAGAATAACCATCGAATAGATTATGACAAGGTCATGATCTATATATACACAAAGAGAAACAACTTATGACATGGCTGACATCGCCTACACAACGACCTCTGATAATCCAACTAACTGAATAATTCTCAATTGGTATAGAACAACTACTCATCATTTTAGAGAAGGCTTTAGTGCTTTACAATGTAAAACAACTGATCTTTATAAAAAACAAAAGTTCTTCTAACTCTTTTGGCACTCATGGTCTTTACTCTTTAGTTGTTTATTTTCTTCAATTAGTTCTGTCTTCAACAATTGTTTCATGGAAGGAGCACTTCTTTTAACACTTAATTCAAATATTTATTTACTTGTGTGAAGAACAACTTATTTCAATTCTTTCAGGGTTCAACTAACGCACATCAAAACATAGATAATTAAAAGTATGTCACAATAATATATTAGGATTTTACAGGCGAAAAAAAATATTATGAGACAATGTCACAATGTGGTTGAGTGTATAAAAAATAAAAAACCATACGAAAAGGGTATAGCACTTAAATTAAAATGACAATAATATAGCTGAATTTGCCTATGAAGGCTGGGAAAAAGAAATAGGCATCTTGAATATCCATCTCAAAAGATAAATAGCGATTAATTAAGCTTTTATCTCAAAAATAGCGATAAGTTCAGTCGTTTTTTAATGGTATTGCTTTTCTAATTCTAAAAGAAAATATTACTAAGAAAAATTGTTTATAACTACATTTTGTCATAAGTGCATTATTGTTGTGTATATTTAAAAAGTAATCCACATACAGATTAATAGTAGTCATGAAATAGTCATGAAAAAGCGAAAACGAGTGATGTAAAAGTGAGTAGACTATCAGGGTGTCTGGGATTGAGTTTCAAAACAACTTATTGACTTATTGGCTTTTCTAAAAAGTCAATAAGTCAAGAAGTTGTTTGTGTAACCCAAAAACACTTTCTGTTTTGACTTTTGGCTTTTAGCTTTTAAGGGTGGAAAAACTGTTTTTGAGAAGTTACTCCCTCCGTCCCATTAGAAGTGTCCATATTCCCTTTTTTATTTGTCCCATTTCATGTGTCCACTTTAAAAAATTATTAGCCAACTTCCAAATTTATCCTTAAAAACACAACTAAAATAGACAAAGAATATGATGGACCCACATATGACAAGGGTATTATTGTCATTTGGCAAACAAAAAAAGCAATCATTTAATGTGCCTAAAACTTTGTGTTTTTCAAACTAAGACACTTCTAATGGGACGGAGGGAGTATAAATATTGGCTTTTGGCTTTTGACTTTTGGAAAAAAATTACAAATCTACCACCCATACAACCAATATTCACAATAAGTTACGCGAAACACTAAAAAAAAGACAATATATTGACTTTTTGACGTTTCTCATCCCAAAAGCTAATCCAAACACTTTTTTTAAAACTCATTTTCAAAAAGTCATAAGCCAATAAGCACTTCTAACCAAAAGCACTTTTTGCATTTCCAAACTCAATCTATATACATTAGATGGCTCCCCAAATGGAACCCCCACATGTGGTAAATATTACTCCGACCGAAATCGAACCCTCAACCTCCACATAGTCTCCACTCTAGCTCCCCTCCAATTTCACCAACTGAGCTAGACTTCATCGGCAAGATGTTTTTATCGTTAAATATTTACTTTTTAGTTTTTTTTTTGAAAAAAAAATTATTATAAAAAATATTATAACAAACAAGCAAAATCCTAATCATCTTATAAAAAAAAATACCCTTCTTCATTAAATTAAATAGGTCATTAATTTTTTTAATTATGTGTATTAGTTAACAAGTTTATAAAATGATATGTTAAATGTTTCAAGTAGTGAATCAAAACGTAATAACATTTTCGGTAAATAATATACTTTTTATTAGATTTTGAATGTAATGAAAGAATAATATATCTCCTTCTTCATCAAACCCTAATTACAGCACCACCTAAGATGCTCAATTCCTGCTGCTCTCTGCCAGATAAATAGACTGCTACAAACACGTTACCTTCTTGTTTGATTAGACTTTGATTCTCACTATTGTTCTTGATCGGATTTTTCGTTTATGATCAAAAACAGGGGAACCAATTTCTTTAAAACCTATACTTCTAAGCCTATATAGACCCCTCAAAGAATTGGGCCTCGGCCGGGGGTACGGCTCGCCCACCCCCAAGGCCGGCTCTAGCTAACAGTAAAGAAACATTCAAATTTATATACAACACTAAAGATTAAATACAAATGGAATCATACTACTAAACATGAGAAGTGGAGGGGATTTTTTTTTTTTTTTGAATTCTTTTTCCCATCTACTTAAACATGCTTACGTCATTAGACTAATTACAGTAGTTTACACAAGGATAATTTCGTAATTACTCTATACTAAAAAAAATTTCTAGATTTCAATACTAAAATACATGTTTAACAATATGTTAACAAAACACCCTCATTCACTTCTTACGTTGAGAGTTATTTGTAGGATGCGAACCATTTGTACAATAACCTTTTTCTACAACACTATATACTAAAATTTATGTAAAAAAATCAAATGATATTATAAATAAGTTTAATTTAAAAACAATTAAAAAGTTAATTGTTCACACCAATTGAGTGTAAAATATAAATATTCTTTGTGGTAAGATAATCTTTCCGGCAAAGTATCGCAGTTTAATATTAACTTTTTAAAAATTTCATATACTGTCGTATTGATCTCTAAAAAGATGAAACTAAAACTTTTGTTTGTTATTCTCATATGGATCATATACACTAATTAGACAAATTAGTCCCAAATAATATTTAAAGGAAACATGATAACCATATCAATACACATCATATCACAAATAAATTTACATACATCGTTTTGTGACATGTAATTGACGAGCCAGGTTCAAAGTATTTATCACTATTCGTTTCCTACTATAAAAGTATAAATGGGTTCCTAAGTCGTCTAAGATATTTGATACTATGTACAAAGACTCAAATTGTATGTTCATTCCGACTGGCCATTGCAATAGTTGAGTTAATTTCTATACTCACAGCGATCAACAAGTAAAACACATACAAGAATTGCGATTGTGAATATAGAATAAAACATGATTAAGTGAGTGAAGTAATAAGCGTACATGAGTCACCTCAAAAGTGTAAAACATGAAAAAGGGGAAAGATATACTCACAGTTTTGCTAAGTGATAAATCCAACAAAGTTCGTCACAAAAGGCTTAGGAATTCCGAAGAACTCAACCTATACGTATAAGAATACTAATGAGGGGAAATGGCTTAAAAGTCTAAGGCATCTAGGGTTTGCAAAGTCGATTTGGGGAATTATAGTTTTTATGATAAATCGAATTAATATAAAAGTTGTATATCAAAAATAATATGTCAAAGTTTTTAAGTGTGGTTTAGGTAATATAATTATTACCAATTTAATATTTAGATAAAAAGTAATTTAAATTATTTTGGACAAAAGAATTAAATTAATAAATCTGATTTGAAGTATAATGATTATTGTATTTAAATAAGCATAAATACAACCAAAATACAATATATGATTCAAAAATTATAATTTTGAGAAAAATGAAAACATTCTGATGAAAAATACTTATATATTTTTCATAATTTTTCTCAATTTATTTGCATTTAAAACTGATTTATTTAATTTAAATCATGTTTAAATGGTTAAAAATAGGAAAATCTACAAAAATTAATCATTTCTGATCCAATAAATAAGAGTTAAGTTTCTAATATAAAATAATAATTCCAAAAAAAATTTGAGATTAAAATCATTTAAAATGATTTTTTATCAATTAAATATGATTAAAACAATTTAAATCAATAAAAATAGGAAAATAATTTATTTTCCAGAAAATAAAAATATGATCATTTTCTTTAGGGTGTCAAGATGTTACACCTAAAATTTCATGATTTTTGGATCAAAGATGAACTTATTAGGAATATTTAAAGATTTAAGCATATTATATGTATCTTATAATAGTTAAAAAATAATAAGAGAGAATTACACAGATTGTCCTTTATTTATACATGAAATTGCATCCTATGTCCTTTTTTCAAATTTTTGACACCTTATGTCATTTGTTTTATACACTTGTTACACCCTATGTCCTTTAGGCCAAACCAAGTTAAAAAACTATGTTAAGTTGCTCACGTGCCCCTCACGTGAGGGGCAAACATGTCAATTCACACTCATTAAAGGACAATATGTGTAATAATAATAATAATAATAATAAAAACAAATCATCATCGTCCTCTCCAGTCTCCACTGCCACCACCGCCAAATCCAACCTCTTTCCCCACCTCCAATCCTCCCCGACCACCTCTCTGCCGCCCTCCCCTCTGATAATTTCTATGTCATCACCCCTTTCCTTCACTCCCATCGTCTCTCCCTTACCCACTCCCCTTCCTTCGATGTCTCTCTCTCTCCTCATCCCCTCTCTCCTCATCCATCTCTAACAAAATCAAATTAGAATTTTCCTCAACCCCTTCCCCTATCAGATCCAACTTAATCTCAATCTCATATTCCTCAATCGACTCAATCATAGAAAAAGATTTCCAAACACACAAACCTATTCAAGGATTTTTCATTTATCTCCTTAACTTAGGCTCTCAATCCAAACCCTATGCTTATAAATACACCGACACCGAATCATCTCTCGGTATTACCAAATGTCCTGGCACTATGTAGGCCGGAAATGACCGCTATTTATGGATCAATTTAAGCGTTGGACCGATCGACTACGGTTTGGATTTATCCGGTGATGGTGTCTTGCCTAGAGGTGAATTTCATCCTCTTACTGCATTACATGGTAGACCTAAGTATCAAAAGGCTTTGGTTGCTAGTATGGGTTCGTTGATTTGGAGTGCTTATAGTTATAAGGTACTGCTTGTTCCTTCTTTGAGAATATATGTTGGTTATGACTTATGAGGATAAGTTGGTTGTTCTGTTTATACATATACATGGGCCTAATAAGGATATTAAAGGGTTGGATTTTAGTGAAATTGAGAAGAGGTTTATTGATGAGGGTAAGAATGGTGGTGGGATGTTAGGGATCAGGAATTGAGTTTTAAGAAGTATGAAGTGGATATGGTAGGGAAGAAGAAATGAGGTAAAAAGACAGGTTTACCCCTCACGTGAGCAACTTAACCAAGTTTTTTAACTTGGTTTGGCCTAAAGGACATAGGGTGTAACAAGTGTATAAAACAAAGGACATAAGGTGTCAAAAATTTGAAAAAAAGACATAGGATGCAATTTCATGTATAACTAAAGGACAATCTGTGTAATTCTCTCAAATAATAATAAAGAAAAAAAATACTTCAAAAACAGACCTGGGTCAAAATCGAACCCGGGTAACTCTTGTCAAACACCCTAATACAAACCACTTCACCACTTATAAGATAGTTGTTAAATTATTTGATTAGAAACAGTATATAAACAATTATAAGATAGTCATCTTCTTCCCCAATTATCCTAGCCAAACCCTAACCCTAACTCCAAGTTCAATCAAGCCCGAAACATCACGATTAACAGCAGAATTATGGGGCTAATGCTCGGAAATATTGATTAAACGAAATGGCAACATAAAAAGGCGACTTACATAACGATTTATAGGTCGAATTTTGGATGAACAGGTTCGCGTCTTGGGTGCGATTAATAGGTCTTCTGGTCACCATATGAATGTTTTTATGATGCATTTTGGTTGGTTAAGCGTTGATGAACGAATTAGGAAGATCAATTTATAAGATAACACACGTTTTGATTGCACATTCAATTCCGATCGGTTACTATTTAAACTCGATTATATAAACATTGTAACGGGTTATACATTGATGGAGAAGACTTTTACACCCATTACAATGATTAAAAACGCGTTAAAAATCGATTTGGGACTTCGCCGGAGTTAACTCCGGCAGGCGAAATTTGATCGGAAAAAATAAAAACGGGGGAGGGAAGAATAAGGGGTTGTTTGGTAGCCTCTTAATGATCATTCAGATGTAACCTTAAGTCTGAATGGTTAAGAGACAACTATTAAGATGTTACCTCTTAACCATTCATACTTAAGATTACATCTTAACCATTAAGAAACTATAAACCATTTAAATGTAGTCTCTTAGACCATTCGGTATGCAGCAGCATCATGGACCGGCAAGGGCCGGCTGCCGGATGCCGCCCCGGGCAACACCGCCCCCCTGGGCCGTCATCGGCAAGACCGGCAACCCAATGCCTCCCAAGCCGGGCCGAGGTGAACGTTGGAAAGAGAATATGACCGTTGCTTTTTTGACCGTTTATAAAAAAAAATTACTATATTATTTAAACCATTTAAAAACCAACCATTTAAACACCAAAAATCACACAACTTCTACACAATCTTTAAAAAAACTCTCTCAAGCACTCAAACATTATTTATTAAAAATCTAAACCATGTCATTATCATCTTCTTCTTCGTCGTCTTCGTCTTCTTCGGGTTCATCATCTACAAACGAAGCCGTGAATTTTGTTATAAACATCGTGGCGCAAGCGGCACAGATCATTGCCGTGGAGCAAGCAGATGAAGCCGAATCGGTACCACGAACTAGGAGAGCGGCTATAAATAGAGACCGAGAAGGTAAGATTTATATTTTTTTTAGATTATTTATGTTTATCATATTTATTTTTTTTCAACGTTGTAGGTGTTTATATTTTTTTTAACAATGTAGATTATTTATGTTTATCATATATATTTTTTTTAACGTTGTAGGTGTTTATATTTTTTTTGACAATGTAGATTATTTATGTTTATCATATTTATTTTTTTTTGAACATTGTAGGTGTTTATATTTTTTTGACATTGTACATTATTTATTGTCTTTATATTTTTTAAAATATGTGTAGGTGCCCATGATAGATTGGTGGCCGATTATTTTGCCGACGAACCCTTATACTCGGCGGAACTATTTAGGCGTAGGTTCCGAATGAGTAGAAGGTTGTTCTTACGTATAGCTGATGATATGGCGAACTTTGACCCCTTTTTTACCTTACGTTACGATGCTAGAAACAAAAGGGAGTTCACGACCCTACAAAAATGCACAGCGGCAATTCGGCAACTAGCGTACGGGACTACGGCGGATGCCTGGGATGAGTATCTAAAGATGTCGGAAAGAACTGCACAAGAATGTTTGTACAAGTTTAGCAAGTTTGTGGTGAAGCTTTACAGCAAGAAATATTTATGAAAACCAAACTCCAGTGAGGTCCAACAATTGTATCAGTTTCACCACCAACAACATGGTTTTCCAGGAATGCTCGGAAGCATTGATTGCTACCATTGGCCTTGGAAAAATTGCCCGGTTGCATGGCGCGGAATGTTCAAACGAGGGGATCAAGACCATCCTTCAATAATCTTGGAGGCGGTGTGTTCACAAGATCTATGGGTTTGGCATGCTTTCTTTGGCATTCCTGGTTCAAACAACGACATTAATGTCATTAACCAGTCGGAGGTTTTTGACGATATCATAAAAGGAACCGGTCCGGATACCAGGTTTACAGTATCGGGGGTGGAGTATAGACGTGGTTATTACCTTGCTGATGGAATCTACCCATCTTACGCGACGATCGTTAAAAGTATTCACCACCCGTTTGACGAAAAAAGAAAGAAATTTGCCAAGTTTCAAGAGGCGGCAAGAAAAGACATTGAACGGTTATTTGGTGTTCTACAACAAAGATGGCACATCATTGCAAACCCGGCACGTATGTTCACCCCTAAAAAATTGCGTTACTGTATGTATGCTTGTATCTTGTTGCATAACATGATACTAGAAGACGAAGGCGCCGCCATCTGTGTGTATGACGAGAATGCCCCGCCAGAGAATACCGTGCCTGTGAACCCACATCAACAAGATTTGAACGAGTTCTCGTTACATAACGAGTACATCCATGATAATCTTCAAGCGGACTTGGTAGAATATATTTGGAACAACGGACAAGAGTAGATTATTTGTAATTTTTTTACGTCGAATAGGTTAATTTTAATTTTAGTAGTGTTTTTTTTTAATTATTTGTAATGATTTTAATGTAATATTAACATTTTAATATTAATATTAGAATATTAACTTTTTTATTTAATTTTAATGTTATAATATTATTTAAATAAAAAAACAAAAAAAAAAAAAAGAAAATGCATTAAAGGATGATGGGCCTCCCCACACCCTTGGACCATCATCCCCATGATTGTCCTACCCCACGCTGACGTGGCAGCTGAGGTGGAGGCAAGGCATGGATGATAGGCCTCCTCCCATACCTAATGGTCTTAATGACCATTCAAACACTACCAAACAGCCCTTCAGTTTTTTTGAACTTTCGGTTGTTGGCAGGAATGGCCCTTGAAGTTCCATAATATGATATATCATGTTTAAAGCTTAATTCATTCTTTAAAATTCTAAACCAACTTAACTTTTATAAGCTTTGTAACTTTTATAACATTATCTAAGTGACTAACTTATATAAATGTACATTTTTATACATTTAAATAACGTTATCTTGATGTAATTTTCTTAGTCACGGAATGAAATAAAGAAGAAGTATGGATAGTTTTTTTTAATTAACTGTTATTTTAGTTGGATTAAACGAGGATTTCAAGTTTAATATGATAATTTTGTGTTTTCATGAGACATTATGTGATTAAGATTATGTCAAGTATATTTGGGTAATTAGATTAGTATATTTTGGGTGGACAATGTTCGTTACGAAATTTTCGGGATTTAATATGTGTTAGTTTGTGTTCGGTTTTGTTCATTAATGCTTGTTTTTGTCCATTTACATTCATTGGTGTTTTTTTTTTGTGTTCGCTTTTGTCCAATACCAAAATTTAACAAATAGAGAAAAATGAACAGGAAGACGTTTATTTCCTTAACAAAGGAACACGAACAAAAACCTCGTTTGGTAATTGTTCATGAACAGTTCGTGAACACTCTATTTCCTTAACAAACAAACACGAACAAAGAATCTCGTTCGATAAATGTTCATGAACAGTTCGTGAACACATTATTTCCTTAACAAACGAACATGAACAATGCCCCGTTCGTGTTCGTTTGGTTCGTTAACAGCCCTATACTCAGCATAACATTTTCTATCTTTTAAATGTTTTAAAAATCAAAAGTACTTGGCCTACATATCCAAGTAGCCAACACTTAATCAAACCATTTTGACCAGCCGATTGTTTTTTTAATACTGTAATTAGTGCTTTAGCTTAGAATTTACGTCAAAACAGATTGAACCAAATCAAAATAGGTTTACCAATTCAAATTTAGGATAATACTGGTGGGTTATTTCACTAAATGAGCTTCTAATTTTTTTTTTTTTGCCAAAAATCTGCAAATTTGATCATTTTCTGTTCGGGTCTAGGCTAAATGCCTAAAATTTATTTTCTAAAGTTGTTTGAATGTTATTTTACTTATAACTGGTTGTCAATTTGGTATTGGCATATTAAATTTATTATTCACACTTGTTGAACTAAAGTTGTTGTTTGAATGTTATTTTACTTATAACTGGCATTGTCAATTTGGTTTGAATGTTGAACCCTTTTACATTTTATACATGTTAGTCTTGCATTTCCATATATCCTAAAATTTGACAAGACACATTTTGCAAACTAGAGTTTTGAGTGAATTAACGTGTGTTGTCAAAGTTTCACCATTTGGTGTGTGGTTTCAAGCGGATTTGTAATTGTATTTCTTTTCTTTCAAAGATGTTGTATTCTGTGTTGTTGTGCTTTTGCTACAATCCTGCAGTTTATTTTCTTTTTCATCAACTTGTGACTTTTTAGAACCTGTTGCTTAAAGATGTATGTTGATGATTAGGTATACGATCTTTGTTAATAAATCAAGCGCTGCTAGTTTCTTCAAATGCACCTTTTGGATATTGTGCGACTTGATCATATCAATCTGCTGCTGCTGGATTTTTGGTTTTGGCTGCTGTTCGTCATGGACGAAGGATAGTTGGGGCCAGGGTTGGGCCCGGGCCCCCGCGCTTTTTTTTTTCTCCATAGTGTAAATTTATGCGTGTTCGTTCTAAAAATTTTAATGGTGATTCAACTCGAACCATTTGTTCACAACCCCTATTGCTCACCTCAGATTCAAATGTTTCTTTGGTCCTTCATGGTGCTGCCTCAGATTCAAATGTTTCTTTTATCCTCATTAAACCCATTCATTAGTAAATGGATTGAAGTTGGCAAGTTGCCATCTCTAAGTGTAGCTGCATGTTAAATGTATGTGAGAGATGGATATGTTTTGAAGTTAAAGAGGATGGAATGCAATGTAGATCAGAGGCAGTTGTTATAGAGCTTCCTGAGCTGAAGGGACATAATCGGAGTGACTAGTATTGTTGGTGATATGAGTGTTGGAGAGCTTACTCTCTTAGACAATGCTGTGAAAGAGTCTCAAAGCACTTACAAAATGGTTGCAAATGCACAAGCCACCGTCGATGGGGTCAAAGTTGAAGGCATTTACACCAACTTGGCTGTCCCTTTTACTTGGTTCTTAATAGGGGTGGCAATTTCAGATACGACACAAAAAGAACTAGGTTTTGGGTTGCCATAGGCTCATATCTAATCCCGTTTAATAAACGGGTCATATTCAGGTTGCCATGTTTAATCAAACAAATCATGCTCGGGTTGCCCCGTTTAATTAAGCATGTTGACTTGCTAACCCATTTAGTTAAGCATGCTGACCCGCTAAATCGTTTAACCCATTAATTACAACATACAACCCACCAACCTAACTAACATATTCCCAACATGATTACTACCCGTCAAGTGTGTGCAGGCTAGGGTTGACTTTTTTGACATGACTTATTACATAGGAGCTTCCCGTACACTAGTTTTATTAGAAAATCCAAATTTTAAGGGAATATTGATAAAGATTTTACTTGCAGAAGTTGCTCTTTCCGGTTACTGGACTTGGGAATCGTCTTGTCAAACTATTCTACTGGGAAGAGCCTATAAAGTCATTTATATTCGGTTTGGTTTCCACATACGCCATGTACAGGTAAAATAATATCACAGGGTAACTCGTAGGAGTCAATATTCTGCTCTGATTACCATATAAAGAAATGGATGTTATGCAAATGTTTTGTACATTATCACTGATACAATCGGCTGTTTATATAGCCTTTTACAAGAGGGATTACAGGATATAATTATGGAATTAAATAACAATATTTGACTAAGGAGAGACTCAAGAGATTGAGGAGCAATCCATGGGATCCTTAATATGGATGAGATATTTGATACTAGCGGTTTTGTTGGAGGAACGGACCAAATACTCGGGCATGGAAAGACTGAACCGAAGACTGAGAGAGTTGGTGGTTTAGTATACCAGCAGCCCCTGTTGTACTGGAAAAGGTCAACAAAAACAAGAAAAAGAAGCGAGTGATATGATTATCAATGTTTGTTGTAAGCAAATGTAAATATCATAGTTTGCTGCTAGTCTGCTACTTTTAAATGTTGGGATTTTGTCCTAATTTTTCTTTCTTTGTGGATGATGAGCATTTTATAAAACAATAATAATGGAGAAAGTTTGTTTCAATGAAACGTGATGTTTAACAAAATGGAGTATATTTAGTTTTATAAATCTTGATCTTTCTGGTAAAGTTTGTATAAAGACTTGCATACAAAAATGTTTTGAAAACATTTGCATAAATACGAAAACAATATAAAACCGGCGTAGATCACAACCAGCGGTGGGTCACCAAAGCCAAACTGTAGTGTAAGGGTTGGATATATGGGGTTGGAATTTCTTGGGGGGGGGGGGGGACTATCTAGCATGGCTGGATTACTAAAATGCAATTCAGGGATGCTGCCATTCATTTATCTTTGACTTAAAGTAGAAGGAAACATGAACCGATACACTAGTTGGGCACGGGTGATTGAAACCTTCGAGTCAAGACTCTCACTTTGGAAGGTGTCTACTTTCTCCATAGGGGGAGGATGACACTTATCAAATCGGTTATAGACTTGCTACCACTCTATTATTTCTCGCTTTACCATGCCCCAACAAACGTCATTAACCAGCTAGAAAAGATGAGGAGCAATTTCTTCTGGGGTGGCACAGAGAGCAGAAGCAAAATGCATGGGGTTTGTTGGAGTTAAGTTACCGATACTTTTGCCAATGGGGGCTTGGTGTCACGACCCGCCAAAATTCAGCCCTAAATTTTCAGCTTCTAGACTTTTCCAGGGCCATCGGGTCTAGCTGCCCGGAAGTCTCCGGAACAGCCCATAACGTACCAGCAATCTTGGGGCATCTATAAGCATCATATACCAGTCAAGAAGGGTCTAGAAAACGCCGGAAAGGGTTACACAAAACAGTCCTAAAGTGCAGCCAAAGAAAGTTCTAGAACAATCAAGATAATACACAACATCATGATGCTACTAGAATGTATCAAGTAGATATTTATATGGATGGATCTAGATTTAGAAGACTCTAGATTAGGACTAACCTAGTATAAATATGGAACTTGGGGTCTCATTTGGGACATCCCTTACATCTTGTAAACCATCACTACTTTGTATTACTTTCTTGTGAAATACCAAGAACGTACTTTACTTGTAAACTTGTGATCAAGTCTTACAAGCTTCTTAACTTTGACCCAACAACACTTTCAAAGACTTTCATTACTAAAACCAACGACTTCAAGTCGGCAAGGCGTACTTAGACGGTGATCTAAGGCCGCACGTGAGAAAAGAGAGTTTCTCTGTGACATTGGGCAGGCTACAAGATATGAACAGAGGGTTACTAGCAAAATGGGCGAGGAGGTACAAAACAGATACAACCAGGCTTTGGAAACAGATTATTACAGCACTCCACTTCAATCCAAAAGTTGGCAGCTTCCTTCCAACAAAGAAAGGGATGTCAGGAGTTTGGAATAACATAATAAAACTCAAGTACACTTAAACCACCTAATCAAAGGATCTGTGGGTAACGGCCACGACATTCGGTTCTGGGTTGATTGTTGATCAGGAGACATGCCTCTGCAGTATAGATTTCCATCGCTTTTTAGGCTGGAAAAAGTCAAAGGCTGTTCAGTAGGTGAAAGAGCACAGGGGTTCAGGTCAACCTTATGTCCAAATTGGTGCTGGGTTAGACCTCTAGTAACAAATATGGAAACCACTGAATTGCAGGCATGTTCACCGCTTCTCTCTCATTTTTCTTTCACTGATTCTCCTGATAGCTGGAGATGGGAGCCAGACCCAGACGGCACTTTTAAGGTTAAATTTGTCCGCCAAATGCTTCAAATCACCTTAGTGACATCCTCTCCCGCATGGTAATCTTGACCCAAAGTAGGGAAGTTGGTTTTAGAAAATAGTCCACCATCAGTGGTACCTTTGGCTCCACTGCCAGCCACGAAAAAGAAAACAGGTGAACCGGTTTTGCAACTTCATTTTTGAGACGACTCATTTCAACAAAAGGCCGTTTTAGTCAGAACACGTTTTGACTAAAACTATATTGCCACTTTAACAACAACCAGTTTTGACCTGAACTCACTTTTTACCTGAATCAGTTTTGACCTTGTTACCAGGCAGGTACTGACCTAACCTACTCATTTTGCCTAGCTTACATTTAAGAGCGTCTCGCTCAATCTTTCTAAATTAAAACCACAACTAATATTTCATGTTTCATACAAAAATCAGAACATCACTGATAGCAGCCTAAACTTCATTGTCCATTCCTGCAGGTTGATCTCTCCTACCTGGCCCATCAGCTGGTTTTGACATTGTTATCTGCACAACCCATCCATTATTTAAAATTAAATGTACACTCTCCAAATGAAAATGTCAAAAAACATACAATAAAAATAATTATATAAAAACATAACCTCTTCACTAGGTTCAGCTTCATATGATGGCTCGACAGATTCTGAATTATGCTGGTTCGTAAACATGTCCCCATAGGACAGAAAAGTTGAAACCAGTCTTTCCGTGCGAGACACGTCAATCAAAAAATATTCCCAATTCATAGTTTGGTAGGAAAGAACCGGTTTAAAATGAGCTTCAGGTATGGGGTCACACTCTATTAACGCTCGAAATTTAACATAATACCTGTTATGTTATTATTAAGCCTTTGAGTAGAATGAGAAAGCCTTCGGAATCATCTCATTGACTTTCAGCCGGTGCCAAGCCAAGGCCAACAAGAATGGGAGAAGGGGCTTACCAAAAATCATAGGAGTGGTAGCACAACGGCTGACAAGCAAGAAAGGGCACTCCCAGCATGAGGTTACCCAATAGGTTAGCGAAAGGCGGTTCAAGCCATTTTGATGAGAGCAGAACAATTGACAAGGTTTGCAGCGGAGGGGAATGAAATTCATGTCTTAGGTGGAACCTCTCGAAATTTAAAAGATATTGCAAATATTAGTAAGGCATTCCGCATTCCGTATTCATGAACGAACACAAACATGCCTATGCTCGGGTTCGTTCGATTCATTTACAGTATAGATAACCTACCTGTCCAGGAAACTTGAAGGGCATAGAGCTTCATAGATGCCATACAACTGTCGAGTTGTAAAATTATAGAGAAAAAACACCATACCACTTGCAAATTCAGACTTAGAGTAGTGCTTGAAACGTGGTATATATGTTAGAAAAAAATGTTAAAAACAAATGAGAAAACAATTTAATAAAACATATACAAGCATGCAAAAGATCAACTGACCAAATGTTTTTCCTAGCGAGTATAGTTGTAATTCTGTTGTTGTCAAAGCTAAACACTAGAAAGCCCTGATGCAAAACAAAAAGGCAATAAACACTGTCAACTAAACTCAATGCACGGTTCTATAGGTTTTTTAAAAGTTATATTTAGTTAGTCCTTTATAAAAAAACTTAACAGAAAAATTTGCAGAAGCATGGAAATTAACACAATACCGGTTTCACTGCAGGTTCAAGTTTGTCCGGATTAGCATCAGATGGATCCGCTTCCATATAAGGGTCATGATCAGCATCAGATGGATCCGCTTCCATATAAGGGTCCTGATCAGCCACTTCTGCTATAACCTTTTTACCACTCATCTATAATATTTTACAATGAAATTTGATCACATTCTAGTCAAATAAGTTGTTGGTCATTTGTTCAATGCCAACAACCAATGATTACAAACTGAAACGAAAGGATAGCAAATAATTAGTTATTTTATAAATTCAAAATGTAAAAATTACATCAAGATCAATTAAATATATAGAATTCATTCCATCATCCCAAAACAGAGTTCTTGAAAGATTTTATATGTACTTTAAAAGTTATATTTAGTTAGTTGACATCAATCTTCATTTATGAAAAACTTAACAGAAAATATTGTGCAGAAGCATGGAAATTGTTAGGCACTAATCTAACATAACCATACAAGTCCGAAAGTTAACATAAGTTAAAATAGTTATGTACATATGTTAATATTGTAAATAATCATTATGTCCTAAGTTTAGAAAGGTTAGAATCGGTTCTATGTTCACACTGGTTCAAATGACATATATGGGTAGTTATAGGAGTCATGTCGGTTCATACAAACGATTCATGTTGTATATAAGTGTTGAATTATGTCCATTTGTAAATATATGAAAGTTTGTGTTCTTTAACCAACTTTTAAATTTCCCTCTAATCCTTTCCCTCTAAATCACATTCAAAGTATTATATGCAAATCAAGCCGATCACAAACAGAAATTAACACAATACCGGTTTCACTGCAGGTTCAAGTTTGTCCGGACCAGCATCTGATGGATCCGCTTCCATATAAGGGTCCTGATCAGCCACTTTTGCTATAACCTTTTTACCACTCATCTGTAATATTTTACAATAAAATTTGATCACATTCTAGTCAAATAAGTTGTTGGTCATTTGTTCAATGCCAACAACCAATGATTACAAACTGAAACAAAAAGATAGCAAATAATTAGTTATTTTATGAATTCAAAATGTAAAAATTACATCAAGATCAATTAAATATATAGAATTCATTCCATCATCCCAAAACAGAGTTCTTGAAAGATTTTATATGTACTTTAAAAGTTATATTTAGTTAGTTGACATCAATCTTCATTTATGAAAAACTTAACAGAACATATGTGTAGAAGCATGGAAATTAACACAATACCGGCACTTGTTTCCTCTTTGACAGACACAGGCATAGTAGCTTAAGAGTCTTTGGTCCTTTAGACAAGCTCCATCTAGCCCAACACAAACTGGTCTTGTCCCTTGTGGCCCTACACGCAGACAAGAGGCAGCTTGACTTTCATCTTAAGGGCCCCGCTTTCCCATCCGATATCATGAAAAAGGTGGTTGAAAAGTTTGGGCCTGACCTTCATGGCCTCAAAGAAAAATTCCCGGGATCAGACTTCACGTTAAACGTACGCCACCATACCATCTCTATTCGTGGCACTACCGAATTGACTCGAGACGTTATAATGCATGAGATTGTAGGGACCACAACTCCTAGTTGTTCCATATGCCTCTCTGACGTGGAAGACGGCTATCGTTTGAAAAAGTGTAGCCACGAGTTTTGTAGGTCATGTTTGGTGGAACAGTGTGAAACCGCAATCAAGAACCCTGGAAACCGATTTCCAATCCGCTGTGCCTATAAGGGTTGCGGGGCCTTGTTCTTAGCCGTGGACCTTAAATCACTTTTGTCAGTGGATAAGCTAGATGAACTTTTCCGTGCTTCTCTAGGATCGTTTGTGGCATCTAGTCGTGGGAAATACAGATTTTGTCCTTCGCCTGACTGCCCTTGGGTTTATCAAGTGGCAGATGATGGGAGACCATTTGCATGTGGGGCGTGTTTTGTGGAGACATGTACTAAATGCCACCTGGAATACCATCCGCTTGTATCGTGTGAAATGTACAAGGACTTGAAGAGAGATCCGGATTTGCCGCTTAAGGAATGGATTCATGGGAAACAAGGAGTGAAGCAATGCCCGGTTTGTATGTGTACCAAAGAGAAGATTGATGGGTGCAACAAGATCGAGTGTAGGTGTGGGAGTCATATATGCTGGCTGTGTCTGGAGGATTTCGTTAGCGCCGGTGAGTGTTATGCGCATTTGCAGTCATTGCATTATGATTTGTTTTTAGTTGACTAGTAATTTTATACTACTTTTTTTAATTAAACTCATGGGTCATCTCTTCTTCTGATGTATATATAACAATAGCCAGATGTGATGTGATGTGTAACATGGAAATATTTTGTCATCCATAGTGAAGAAGCTTCTTTTAGGTATTTTACTATGCTGCAGACACTGTGAATTGATCTCAAGTTTACTTGATAACAATATGATTGGCCCGGTAAATTGGAGTTGAAGGGGGGTGTACGATTACTCTCTTTTGTAACACGCAAACTCCTTCAATATTATTAGGATAAGAAAGAATTACAAGTCTGTATTGCAAAACAACCAACCAATTGAAATTATAATCTAGAGAAGTAGTTTAACATAGTAATCGATCATCCTAGTGTAATCTAGTGATTTAAGTTAAAGCTTCTAGTAAAATTATGTTGATTAACGGATTATCAAAGGGGCTGAAGTTGCACTGCAGCCGGAGTGCAAGCTTGAAATTTGGATTTCGCCTTAAAAGATACTCCATTATGCTTCATTGGAGATGCATTGGATCAACATAGATGACTAAAAGTTGCATGGAAAAATGATTAGTGACTAAACATTAGTAGCAAATTTCTAGCGTCTGGTAGCAACTTTGTAGTACGGTAGCCAATAATTCTAGGTAGCCAGTGGCGGGAGCTTGAACACATTGATAGGAGGTGAAAGTCACGATACCCTTAAATTAGGGGGAGGTGGACTCAATACTATAAAATTTTCGGACAAATACGTGTAAATGTACACTCCTTAGCTAAGAAAAGAGGCCAAGACACCCTGTGGCCCCAAAGAAGATTCGCCTATGTTGGTAGCAACTCAGGTGCAGTAGCATCTTGACACTCGGTAGGAATTTGTAACTTGGGTGAACCAATATAACAAATGTGGCTGCCATCAATTATAATAACTGTCGTAATTAGAGTGTGTGTAGTGGGGGTGATGAAGGGCTTGCAGGGGCACGACAACCACCCCATAGCGCCCGTAACACCGCCCCGGCCGGCCTTATGGGCTTAGCTTTTGGGTTGGCCGTGATATTAATCAAGCTCGAGCATTCACACTTTTCAAAAAAATCAATCGTTCAACGGTCACTTTCTTTATTTTTTATAATTTTTTAACCATTTCTTACACCATTCTCACTACTACCTTCACTATACACTCAATTTTTTTTTATAAAAACTCAAGATTTTTTTAACCTATTGTTCAACCATGAATTCATTCAACCGTGGTTTTGTTCCTCCTCAATCAAGCGGCGACCCTAACCAACCCATTGCTCCGGGTTCGGTTCCAACCCGACCAACTTCTTATGGAACCGGGTTTTCCGAGTATAATCAAAACCAAGCCGGTTTCATGAACCTCTTGAACCAACCCATAGCATGGGGCCCGAACACATATAACTTCAACATGGGATGTTTCGGGTCATCTCAAATGTATGGGTCGTCACAAGCTTGGGACGGGTCACAAGCGGAGCCCAACTACGTTCTGGAGAAACAACCGAACAACGAGGAGACGGAGCCACAACCCTCGCGGAAAAAATGTTCACATAAAAAGAAACAAACTACCGATACCCGCGTGAAAAAAACGTGCAATTGTGAGATGATGAAGAGGAGTACGCGTTAGCCCAAGCCTTATCGACGTATCGGAGGATCCGTTAGTTTGTAAGATATATATTTTTTGTTATGTTATTTTAATTTATACATACTAATTTTTTTTTTAACGCACACTTATATTGTTTCTTTGGTTATTTTTTTTTTTTGGCAAACTACCAAAATAAATGTGAGTTTTGGAGACGAATCTGACAACTACTTTTTGGTCTCGTTGGTAGGGGATAATTACCGGCCCCCAGATTATATATCGGGCAAGTGGAGCGATATGAACTCCAAATGCACAAACTTTCAATTGATTTATTAACGCGTAAAATTCGGTTGGAAAAGCGGCAATGGACCAATGTCCCGTACTTGAAGGTTTGGAGACTCCTACGTGACAGTCCGAAATGGACCAATGTCCGCACAATGGTTGGAACTTATTTATCAAGGTCAAAAAATATGAGGCTGACAAAGAAGTCAAAGACCTCCGAGTCGGTTGAGCCCAAAAGGCCAACGTCTGACGCTCGCAACATTGAATTAAATGCCAAGGAAAATCCGTTTTGTGGGGAAGGGGCGGATGAGTTACCATGTCCGCCCGGTCGAAGAAGCAGCGCAAAATCCACGAGAACGGAGTCATCGTCTGGGGTAGTCGAGTTGAGTCCAGACATACGCGAGATGAACCAACGCCTTCAAGACATACGCGACATCGGGGCTCAACGTATCCAAGATAACCGAGAGATGGTCGGCTTTATGAAGGATCGACAATTTGAACGAGACTTTGACATGATTTTAAAGAATTTGAAAGCTGGGTTTCTGAATTAATTTGGATTGGATGAGAGAATTGTTGTTTATAAGGGAAGCATCTGTTATGATTATATATACCTGCAAAAATCACACTTTCCTATGTCAATTTAAAACTTCCTTCTTAAAACTTCAAACTTAGGCGGCTGAATAGATACCCAACAGATGTTCATAACATCTGCTTGTTAAGAAAAGAGCTCAATTATTGGTCTGAACAACTGCTCGTTAATCGAGGCTAACGAACAGATACTGTTGTGCTCAACAGTGGTAAATTCAAGTGGTCCACCTATTTTCTTGAATATTTTAAGCTGATTAATGATATCATTATTCACATCATACAAGGAAATCGTGGCCTATCTATATGGTTGACACCTCAGCTTCATTGTGTCTCTAAGGTTGATGCATCAGCTTTGTTATGTCACTCACGACTCTTCTATTATAGTAAGTATAGATTAGCTGAATTAGCAAATTGGTTTTAGAAATAAATTACATGAAAATCGTCATGCAACGTGTGGTATCAAATTATATGTACCCGGGTAACGTACGGGCATTCCTACTAGTAATATAATTAGAGGTGATTTTTAGGAGAGAAATCTCACTTGGTAAATCATGAACACGTTTTTTTCCTAAACTGTTTAATTACTTTCATGTTATTTTAAAATGCTAGAAGATATGTTTGTGAAAGTAAAAAAAAAAAAAGAATATCTACAAATGAGTTTCATATAATTAGGGGTGCTAATTAATGATACAAACCAAACACAAAATCAGTTAAACCCGTTTGGTTATCTCGAGTCTGGGCCGTGAAATGGGTCGACCGACTCAACCGTCAACACGAACACCCAGCTCTTATAAAACTAAGGTCTCGAAGATGATACTTTCATGTACTCAGCACAACATTTTTTATCTTTTAAAATGTTTCAAACGTCAAAAGTACTTAGCCTACATATCCAAGTATCTAACACTTAACCGAACCATTTTGGCTAGCCCAACCAGCACGAACAATCTAGCGAGTTTATTTTTGTTTTTTTAAACTATATTTAGTTCTTTAGCTTAGCATTTATAAACTGATTGAACCAAATCATAAACACATGTACAACCTAAGATAGTTCGCCTTCGTTAGACACCTTCGTAGTTCTCCGATTTCTTGCTTAGCTTGTCAGTATCATCAAAATAGGGATACCAATTCCAGTTTAGGATAATACTGGGGGGTTATTTCTAAATAAGCTTCTAAAATAGATATCCCAAAAAATAACATACTACAATTTAAAATCCTTTGACAGGTAGAGTTTAGAAGTTGGGCCTTTGTAGATAGTGTTGAAGGCTTTATGTATTTGCCCAACAGCCCAATTCCTTTATAAGATTTTTGTTTGCCTAAATTATATTTTCTAAAGTAGATGTTTGAGTGTTATTTTCCTTATAACGGTGTGGCTTTGGTGAAGTGCTCGGGGTGATGATGTGTCACCTTTCCCCCAAGGGGAACACACCCCCCCCCCCCACCCACCCACCCCTAAACGAATTCGGTGACTTTTCTCCGATTGAAAAATGCGTACTCCACCTATATAATAATATTATTATATGCCACATGTCCACTAATAATATATAATAATATTATATAAAATAATAAAAAAAGGAAGGGGGAATGGGGGAATTGGGGGAAACCATTTCCAAACTTTGAGGGAGATAATGGGGAAAATAAGGTGGTGCTGATATGGCATTTGGGGGAGTTGGGGGAGAGTGTAACGATACCATATAGCCTAACTGGTTGTAAATTTGGTATTGGTATATTAACTGCATTATTCACATTTCTTGAACCCTTTTACATTGTTATACATGTCGGCATGTCGGTTTTGCATTTTCATGTATCCTAAACTTTGACAGGACTTGTTTTGCGAACTATAAAGTTTTGAGTGGTTTATGCATGTCAAAGTTTTGTGGTTTCAAGCAGATTTATAATTGTATTTCTTTTCTTTGTTAGATGTTCTGTTCTGTGTTGTGCTCTTGCTACAATCCTGCAGTTTATTTTCTCTTTGATCAACTTGCAACTTTTTCCTACTGCCACTGTTCTGTAGAATTTAGAACCTGTATGTCGCTGATAGGGGATACGATCTTTCTTAATAACTCAA
This sequence comes from Ambrosia x helenae, assembly GCA_030844895.1. Taxonomy (NCBI): domain Eukaryota; kingdom Viridiplantae; phylum Streptophyta; class Magnoliopsida; order Asterales; family Asteraceae; genus Ambrosia; species Ambrosia x helenae. The sequence continues at coordinate 11,647 of JAUTDX010007435.1, read as the reverse complement.
GCGCTGCTAGTTTCTTCAAATGCACCTTTTGGATATTGTGCGACTTAATCATTTCAATCTGCCGCTGCTGGATTTTTGGTTTTGACCGCTGTTCATTCTCAGCTGGTGTCTATTGACAGTCTTCATAAAATTCTGATGTTGCTATTGATTTTATTAGCAATTCATTTTAAGTTTCATAAATCAGTTTTCAGATTCTTTTTATTTAAGTTGATTACTCAGATATTTCTATGGTATGTACACGTCGATATTTTGTGTTTGCTCAAACCACCAACTTATATCTTCAAACCCATGTTTTTCTAGGTCACCACCGGCAGCCATGAAAATTCTAGCACCAAAAAGGGCACCACCTTCGTTCGTCTCCACCTTCTCGATCACCTCTGTAAATCCAAAAAAGTTTACTTCCAACCCCTTTTACTTCTTGTTCTGTAGATGCAACTTTTGCAGAATAAAATTCAAAAATATTTGTTCTTCAGAAGCTTTCAAATGATGATTCAACTCAAAACCTTTTGTTCATATTCCCTGTTGCTCACCTAAGATTCCAATCTTCTTTGGTCATTCATGGTGGCGCTCATCAGAGCAAACAGGGGAAAGAACAAGTTCCTTAATAAATTTCTTACCATCAAAATTTTGTTTCAGACAAGGGTCAAATTGCTGATAGAGAAAAAAATCATGAGTTGCAGATCGAGAATTTCCAGTGAGGGGGTAAAATTTTATGGTGATGGAGGCTTTGTAATGGCAGAAGCGGTGTGATGATGGAGGTTTGGTGCTGGCACATGGATTGACAGAAGGTTGTCCGGATCTTCTTGTAGTGGCCTTCGTCATAACAGTTGTCCCTCTCTTGCTTGGGTTCGTTGCAGCAACCTCACCAAATCAGAGATTAGGGATAAAAGAATGTAGGTTTTTTATTTTCTAGTTTTTGTATAAATTTTTTGTCATCTTAACGCAAAGACTTAACACTCATCCAATCCAAGGACAATACCACAGTGAGGAGGATGAGTGAACCGTAGGAAGCAAATGTGTAATATGAACATACTATAGAGAGCATCCAAGTAATTAACTCACCAATTTTTGACCCAAACCTAATTTGGCCAGAAACCGTTTTGACCCAATTGGATAGTTCTGAACTGAACTTGGTAGGACCTGTTATCCGGCCCGCCAGTGTAGTATGACTGAACTTCTGGTCTAGATTGGATATAACGCACAAAAGCGACAAGGTCTAAAACAGATGCGCCAAGTGCAAAAGCAAGAAGCTTTTGGCACCCAAGGGCAAATAGTTCTATATTTTTTTATATATATTTTCTGCAGGCTTCTAGCATAATTTACCTAATATTCAGACACAAATAAGCCTTATATGTTTTAATATTGAAATTGCATACATGTACAACCTGAAAAGCATGTTGTACAACAATTGGCTGCACAAAAATTCTCGAATTACATGAGGTGCGCGACTGCGCGCCTTAGGTGTGCTTCTTGTATTCAGTGAGCTTTGATCAACATAAGGCGCAGAGGCGCACTTCTTTAAACCAAGACAGCATATATTGAAATTGCGAAAACTGGTGCTTGCTTTTATTCAATCACATTCACAGGTGAAGACAATAGAAATCGCCACGTCATTTATACCAAGTCTAATTTAATTCTTCATCATCATCTTCGCCCTATGAAACTAACCATCAACACCAGTAGCTTACTATATTTCAAGCATTATACATTCAATCCGTATCTGCTTTCTTAATCCAACTTTATTTAAAGAAAAATAGTGAATCCCCTACAGTCAAAACTACACTAAAGCTGAACCCACAATCTCTCTTGCAAGGATCCTATATGATGTGCAAGTAACTCAATTTGCAGTCAAAACTAAGCTAAAGCCGAACCCACAAAATAGATAATGATAAAGTGAATTTATTAACAACTTATAACATCAATCACTCCATATCAAAGCCAACACATAATATACATAACAACCATCATGGTAACTTAACTATTACCTCATTACTCGTCAACAGTACCAAAAACCATCACAAGTTCAATAATCCATACGACGACGATAATCGCTGTAATCATCAAGCTCCCTTGCACCGAACTCGCTTCCACCTCCCCCTACATGTCTTTCCTCTTCATACCTCCCTCCTTCATCAATTGACAGCCCTGCTAACCCCCCTGACAATGCTCCCACACCCAACCCAGTCCTCGGCTTCGCCTCGTATTGTTGAGCATTATCCACCGGCGCGCTAGGCCGATCAACATACGGCCTAGGCGTCGGTGGAGGCGGCGGCTGTGAATAGTAGCCGCCGCTGTAATAACCAGAATACGGATCAGAATACGATCCGTAATGGTACGTGTGTACCGGCGCCGGTGGTGGTGGTGAGGGAGCTGCCGGTGGTGGTGGTGGTGGTACAAGGGACGGTGGATATCTACCGAGAGGGGCAGTATTGTAATAATAAGAAGGTAGAGGGGTATTTTGGTAATCTGGCAAAGGACGTTCACGAAGGGAAAGTTTTAATCGGATCTTACCATTAGGACGACCAGATGGACGACGAAGGTCAAAGGTACGGATAACAGTGGAGTCGTTAGGGTTAGGTAAGTCATTGATTGGGAGACGTAAGGATCCGATTAAGGGTTTGGGTGTGTCTGAGGGTTTGGAGTGAAAGATCTCGAGGTTAAGGACAGAGGTGGTGGGGTGTGAAGGGAGAGGGATAAGGAAACGTTCGTTCCAAACAGGTTTGGTGGAGTTGGAGTCGTCGGATTTGGTGGCGAGACGGTGATCAGGGTCGAGCCAGAAGATGACGTAAGGGGAGAGATCTCCGTTACGCCAGTTGACGTTTTTGAGGTGTTTGGCGGAGACGATGGTTATGTCGAGGTCCAGTGGTCGGGGTGGTGGTGGGCGGTGAGAGGTGGTGGTTGTTGCCATGGTTGTGGTGGTGGTGGTGGTGATGAATAAAGACGTGTATGGTTTGGGTTATGAAATGGGATAAGTTTTAGGGAAAGTTTTAAGGGGGTAAGTGAGAAACAGTAGGAAATAGTGGGCCCGTTTGGAAAATTTTTATTCAAAGGCTATGATACAAAAGATGAGTAAACGGTCAAAATGACTCCTGAGGTTTGCTTAAAAATGTTTGTTTAGACATCAAACCTAATTTTTATCAATGAGTAACTGAGTTAGCAAAAAGTGTCCAAGATGACACTAAATGAAACGTCAAGGGTCCCAGTGATAAAAATCAGGTTTTGTGTCTAAACAAGCATTTATGGGCAAACCTTAGGGACCATTTTGGCAGTTTACTCTATAAAACATTTAAATATTAGTTTTTTTTTATGTTAAAAAGTAAAAAATTATACTTTAACAAAGGCTAATTTATAATTATCGTCCTTTCTTTACAAGTAAGTGAATGTCAATGTTAGTCCGTTTAATCTTCCCCATCCAAACACACATGCACCCCTTGTTTTCTTTACACCTGAATCAGCACTCGCAGTATCAGAACTTGCGGTGATCCCAATGATATTCTTCACATAAGAACAATACGCTAAATCACTTTGAACAAATCATATAAGTATATAACCATTTAGCTATCATAAATCTTAGTAGGTTCTTTTATTTTTAAATCTCAATTTAAATACTTCTATTTACCAAAGGTTTTGTGCAATTGTGAGTTATACCTTTTGCTTTATGGCATGTACTGGTGGTATTCAAGAAACCAACGTGCTGGTTTTGTGATGTGTCCAGGTTTGTGTATAGCTTTACACGTGTATCTCCCTCTCTCTTCTCTTTCTGGTCAAGACACCCACAAACAAAACCATCAGACCCCCACCCCATAGACTTTCTCTCCTCCCTCTTTTTTCTCTTTCTGGTCATCCATATTTATCTCATAAAGAACGAATGAACGTATCCACATACATAGCCTCATCTCATCCCATTTGTTCGCCTCCCAACCCCTTTCTTCAATGACTCCGTATCGACGCCGAAGGCCGTGTCTCGCGGGTGGCCGGACGCCGAGATGAATGCTGACGATGGCATCTCTGTCATGTTTACTCTTCTCTTCTCTTCTTCGCTACTGCCTTCGTACTGTTTCTCATCTCATCCTGCTCAGTTGTATGATGCTTCTGTAAGTATTGTTATTTTACTTTTATTGTTTATGTGTTGTTAGTAATGTAGTTTGTGTATCATTTTGTTGACTACATGAGATCTGATTAGGTTAGATTAGGTGTAGTTATGTACGATTGATGGTCGGTTGTTCCAGAAAACGTTTAATTTATAAGTTATTTTGTAAGTGTGAGGCTTTGGTGTCAGTGGTTAAATGGTCGGTTATGATGGTGGATACGGTTAAAGAGGTCGACGGACCGGACTTGCTAGGGTTCCGACGAGATTCCGGAGACCTGATTCCGGTTCGCATGTTTCAGTGTGATGTATGTCTCTTGGAACCCTCATAATTTCATATGTATTCTGATATAGATATGTATATGTGTGTTGGTTGTGCAGATAAAATTGGCGAACATGATTTCTGGAAGTGGGTGTGTGGCTAACAAATCTACGAATCACATAAAGCTGCATCATCTGTTCTTGGTTGAAACGGCAATATCAAGCTACTGTGATTTATGATGGGGGTTGGTCTTCGTTTTCTGATCTGTTTCACATTGTATTTGTTTTTACACCTATTGATTTATTCATTTGTTTGCGTACGCTTTTGCGATTCGGTATTGGGGGTATGCATTTTTTTGGCTGCCTCAATAGATAATATCGACGATGTAGGCGAACGACATTTAATGATTTTATTTACATCTAATGTTACACACAAATAGATGCAGAGAGAGGGATAGAGAAGAATACGACTACAGCGAATTCAAGCGATTCTGATATTACTTTCTTTCTCAGAGCCTAAACCAATCGAGGCATGATGGAGGGATCTCTAATGAAGATTTTGATCAAAGCAACATTAAGGTTACTTAAATTGCTTCAAACAGCTTGCATTAAATTCTCTTCCTATCATATGTGTTTAAATATCGTCACAAAAGACGTTTTTTTTTCCCAAAGGATCAAGTAGTCTGGTCGTGTAAAGTGTTGGCATGCACCTGAGTGGAGCTAAAGATAAAGAGACTCAAGTCATCAGGGGAATCGGGCAGTGATGATCTGTCTTCGATGCTCTTTCAACGGCAAACACTCGGAGGCAAGCAACAATAAGCACAGATTCCACCTCCTAATTTCCTCAACTAAAAAGGTAATTTCTTTAGTTTCTAATTGTTTTTCCTTCTTTATTTCCTCGACAAACGCACATGAACACAACAAAGTCCGTGGTGCATGAGATATCTGGGAGCCGTGATTCTGAAGCATCTTAGTCTATAAGCGGCTACACTATTTGGTTTTCCATGACGGTTATGCAGGTAGTTAATTTGATAATTTTGCTAACCTTCTTTGTTGTCCTACTGTTGACTAATGTTTAGTACCTTATGTTTGTAAAATTATAGTGAATGGCAACTACTTATATCCTAGAACTACAACTGCGGATGGGGTATTCAGGTACAATTTATTATTCTTCATCTCTTTGGTTTATAGTTTTGAAGATCATGCCATTTCAGGTTATAATAATGTCAGCTATAATGATGATTGACAATTGGTTGTTGATAAAATGTAATGTTTTTTTAATTTATATTTTACAGTGGTTCCCTCACTATACACATCCTGCTTTATTCCCAGTGGCTTCATAACCTACTTTGCTGTAGAAAGATAGCAGAATTGTTGCCAACAGTGGTCTGCAAGGTGGCCAGCAATGTAAAGCAGATCCACAACCTCACCAAGAGGTCTACCAGCAATTTTGTAACCCTCAATTTTAATGCAGAATATTACATCAAAACACATCTTACTCGCACGTGCCATACGATTTCAAGTTGTCCATACTGTTAATGACTCAAAATAATAACCATGTATTGGTACTACTGCTTCGACGCCGCCGCAACGCGCGGCGGGTCATAATTCTAGTTGATAAACTAAGGAGCACTAATTTATATATAGTGTTAATGTAAGTATGTAACATCTTGTATTTGTTGTTTAGTTGGGTGGATACTTGATAGATCTTTACATTTCCTAATTCCATTTTGATACTTCTTTTCCTTTCCTGAAGTAGTCTAAAAGTAAAACTGATTGTTTTTCGATTTGAACACAAGATACCTCTTCCTGCAATGTAAAGGAATAACTTGTGAGAATATATTTTTAGAAGCATAAATCACTGCCTTTCATACAAAGAATTAGTTATGAATCAATGATAATTGTTATATACGAGTGCATGGTCTATTGTTTAGTGGGTAGGCAGGCTACTAGACATTGTAAGGTGTTGATCATGTCATATGTATACACTGTCTTGATTGTAGTCTTGTAATTGTCGCGCGTTCGTTTTCCTTGGTTGTTTGGTTTAGATTGGTTCATTCTCAGATTCATTTGTTTTTTTAATGCCCCACATGAAGTTTCTCTATATAGTTCCTTAGAAAGTTAGGAATAAGGCAACTTCTGTTTGGCAGTGCCAAACACTTCTTTCTGTGATTAAGAATTTGAGATCAACTTTTTTTTTTTTTAATTTTCTTCTAGCTCTATTAAATATTCGGCTTCTCCCTTTGTTATTGTAATACTCCACATGGAGACCCTTTATATAGCCCACAAGCAACGCTTGTTTGGTAGTGCCAAACACGTCTTTGTGTGATTGAGATCGACTTTTTCTTTTCTTTTCTTTTCCAACTAGCTCTAATCAATTCGATCGGCTTCTTCATCTTTTATTGTAATGCTCTACATGGAGTTTCTTTGTATAGTCTTGTAGGCTTGTAGCAAGTTTGGTATAACGCAACTTCTATTTGGTAGTGCCAAACACTTCTTTCTTTGATTGAGCTCAACTTCTTTCTCTCTGATTCGCTCTATTAAATATGGGTATATTTATACTTTTTTTGTGTTCCTACTAGTAACCGATTCTCTTTGGAGAAAAAAAAAATCACCAATAGCACGGTGAATAGTACATTTGGGTTGGTTCTAATGTTCTATTGCTGAAAAGTATTAACTACATATCTATTTTTAACATGGTCATGACTTTTCTCATATTGTTAGTAACCAACAAATTGGGTTCGGGTCGTTGGCAAATATAATCAAGCCTTTTAATGGGTCACTAAAGTATTTGGCAAATTTAGGTTTGACCCATTTTAGGAGCCCATTATATTTGGCCCATTTTAGGGTTCATTTACATTTGAATATTTGATACACGAAGAAAATGTCACTATTTGGTTTCTACGTTTTTCTCTGTGTACACTCATGACTAAACCTATTGGAGTCGATAACACATCGGCTTTTAGCTCATCCTTTGAATTTTGTTAACATTTGAATTCAAGTAATGGAGTTAATCCTCTTTAAGTACATCTATAATTATTCTTAAAAAATAGTACATTGAAAAAAATTATGTGACACGTCTTAATATGAGAATCCTTTTTACTTTTTTTTTTATCTTTTGTTCTTCTTTTAAACCTCAGGTTGATTATATCTATGTTATCTTATTAAGAAGGAAACATGTCTAGAAAAGTAATTATACACACATTTTAAGATAGGATGTCAAGAGTCTCATGATTTAAACACTATATGTCATGTAAAACTTCCCTATAATACCCCTTATTGCATTATCCACTTGTACTATATGTCTATGTTAAAAAATGAGTTACGCATCATCATTTCCAGAACATGTTCTCATCATCAATACATCAATTCATCATCAATACATCAAGCATATATTTTTAGTTTTCTTTCTTGTCTTCATGCCATGGTAGAGGCCAATTTTTCTAATCGCCCCGGGCCTGAAATTTTTTTAGGATGCTCGGAGACGGCACTGACAACTTGGTAAATGTATTACTATCTTACTTCCAATAAACGTGTTGGGGTTTCAAAAGAGAGGTTGGGCGTTCAAGCCTAAAAATATATATGGATGGTTTGTACACGTCAATTACAACTATGACAAATAGGAATTTAATATGTTGATTATATGAAAATTATAAGTAGTATTTGAATATAAATAGAAAGAAATAATATAAGGAAATAATTTGTAGATGAAGAAAAAGTTGGTGTTCTTACATTTTGGAGAAAATAAATGTCAATTAACCACAGCAGGCGACGTATGGAGCTAAAACACTACTCTAATGACTAATCTATTCCATTAACTATGAGATAAAGTGTGAAAGTGAAGCTTCATACTCTTACCTTTAGTCTTAATTATTATTTAAATAGTCCTTAATTACTATTTGTATTCACAAGAGTTTTAACGTATAAGTTTGGTAATTTAACATTAATTTTTATGTTATGTTTTGAGCTTCATTTAGGTGTTGTTTGTTGTTTAAGAGGTAAAATGTATGCAGTCTCCGAATCACATCTGTATGAGAAGAATCCTAACATCCGGTTAAAATATTAACAAATAATCCATTTAACCTCACTTAACACAATGAGGAAGTGATATGCAACACATGTTAACATATCATGTCATCTTTAATGCCAGTTATTAAGGTACACCTAGGCCCTAATGGTGTGCAACAACATAAGATAAAGAGAGAATTACACAGATTGTCCTTTATTAATACATGAAATTGCATCCTATGTCCCTTTTTCAAATTTTTGACTCCTTATGTCCTTTGTTTTATACACTTGTTACACCCTATGTCCTTTAAACAAAACCCAGTTAAATAACTCAGTTAAGTTGGTAACGTGCCCCTCATGTGAGGGGCAATCCTGTCTTTTCATCCTCAAAAGGACAATCTGTGCAATAATAATAATAATAATAATAATAATAATAATAATAATAATAATAATAATAATAATAATAATTACACTTTATCTCTCTCACCTCTCTCTCTCTCTAAAACACACACACACACCAGACACAAACACACACACTCTCCCTCTCTACTCCTCTTCTGGCGATAGCTCCGGCCGTCGGGTCTCCTTCACCCCCCACCCTCACCCAACCTTGCTCCTTCCATATTATTATTATGTTAGAAAGAGATGGAGAGATAATGAGCTAGACAGAGAGAACAGAGGACAGAGAGAAAGTGTAGGAGAGAGAGACAGACGGAAGAGGAGATGTGGTGGTCTCCGGCGGCGACCCCTCTGTTCTCGAATCAAACCAGGTAAAAAACCCCTCTGTCTCCGGCGGCGACCCCTCTGTACTCCGGCATTGGAGGCCTCCGCCGGCGACCCCACTGAATCATCCAATCGTCGTTCGCCACCACTGTACTCCGGCGTTTGAGGCCTCCGGCTACTCCTTTTTTTTCTCTCTCTCTTCTCTAAGTCTCCCTCTCTCCACAGGATGGTTGGGATTCTTAAAATGAAGCCCTAATTGAATGAAGCCCTAATTGACAGAGGATGGTTGGAGGGAAGCGGTGGTGATGTAGGTGAAGGGTTGGAGGGAGGCGGTGGTGATGTAGGCGGTGGGTTGGAGGGAGGCGGTGGTGATGTAGGCGGTGGGTTGGAGGGAGGCGGAGGGTTGACCACTGTTTCCATGTTTGACCCGACCAGAACTTGATTTGGGTGGATTCATCAACACCTCTATATCCAACAACCTCCTCTGCCTGGAACCATCTCAGAATCAAATAAACTTCTTGAAATGCTTTTGATGCTTCAACTTTAAGGTCATGAACAGTGGCATCTGGAGGAAGGATTATGTGTTCAGGAGGTGGGTTTACATGACAGTACCAGTAAATGTGGGTTTGGGTTGATGGGTTTTGGGCAACTGAACTTTTTGTTTTATTATTATTATTATTATTATTATTACACAAATTGTCCTTTAAGGAGGGTGAATTGACAGATTTGCCCTCACGTGAGGGGCAACGTGAGCAACTTAACCGAGTTTTTTAACTTGGTTTGGCCTAAAGGACATAGGATGTAACAAGTGTATAAAACAAAGGACATAAGAGTCAAAAATTTGAAAAAAGGACATAGGATGCAATTTCATGTATAACTAAAGGACAATCTGTGTAATTCTCTCTAAGATAAACTACACAAAAAAAAAACATGAACTAAAAACACCTTGTTAAAAAGTAATTTTTATATAGCAATATACATACATATATTAAAGATAAAGAAAGCTATGTTTTTGTTAAATAAAATACGTATAAAAGTTATTGAGGTTTTAAAAAGATGAGAGGAAGTTGCATATGATCGAGTTTCTGAATTTAAGACAAACCAAAACTATATTTGTACCTCTATGCTATTAAACAAATCATTCTATAACTAAACAATTCCAATTGTGAACAGTTCTAAATTGTGATACGTCCATTTTGGCGGTTTTTCCAAACGTTACTTTATCATCGGCTCAATTTTTCCCCATCTCTCTCTCTCATCTTCAAATCATTTTGAACAAATTGGAGGTAAGGGATGCCGGAGACGGATTCAACATATAACACAATATTCCGTCACCGCTATCTCCATCGACACAGTACAATAAGCCATTAGCATAGATTTATGAAGAAGGAAAGTCGTGGCCGCCGGAGTTGGTGCTTCTCTTTCTAGATCTGAATATTAAGAACATGAATGATAGAGTGATGGGTGGTGAATTAAGGCGCGGCGACAGTGGTTTAAAGGCGGACCGTGGTGAAAGCGATGGTGGTCGTTGTACGTACCCAAGAGAAAATAGGGAGTTGGGCGGTGGGGTCACGGTGGCGATGTGGAAGTGGAGGGGTTGATACTTGGGTGAACCAGACAAAGAACAAGATAGATAAATGGTTGTGTGCCTGTGTATTGTGTGCTTTTGATTCGAGTTTATGAGAAAAAGGAATATTAGATATTTACACGTTTAACCAAATTCATTTTTTGTAGAAGTAAAAAAATGCCTGACGAAAAGTCGTTTGATATCTATATCAATTTGTATTTCGTAAGAATTTATAATATTTTGATATTTGCTTAACAAAAGTTCAAAAATTCACATAAAAAACTATATTGTAAAATAGATTTAGAGCGTGTTCCTAGTAGGATCTCTATCCCCCATTTCTAATAATTACATTAAAAATCACTATTTTTTCTCTCTATCTTTTAATTAAATAATATTTTTTTATACTTTTATCATTCCATTTATCTCTCTTACATTCACAACTGCTTTTAAAAAGTATTAAAAAATTATAGAGGGTGAACAATTCGTCTTCAAATTTACTGATAAATAGTAACTTTCCTCTCTCCTCCACTTACAACCATTTATCAAAAAATAAAGATTTCACTCACATAAATATGGAAAACCAAATATAAACACTCTTACATGTTTTGTTAATATTGGCTATTTCAATGTCAATTATTTTACGTAGAATACGATTATGTTTTAAGTTTCACTCTAAATTTGACAAGTTAACATCCCAAAATACACGTATGTGATTCAATGTTTTTTTTATGTCTATTTTTTGGCGATGGTCTTGGGTGCGATTTCAGTGTTGGTGTTAATAGATTTGATCATTACAAATATTATTTGATAGAACTTTATCTTGTGATGCATGCCATATAATATTTCTTTGACGACAGGTTATATCCAATTATGAAGGTTTACAACAAAGTAATTTCCATGGTTTACATGAACAAGTGATGATTGTCACATGAGTTCAACAGGTTTTAAGGACTTTTCTCTGGAAATTTTCTGTTGTTTAAAAGTTATTTGTTATTTAAGAG